>WBNH01005423.1:0-25976 GCA_013401255.1 Urocolius indicus
CCTCCTGCCACCCACCCTTTAAGCAATTCAAAGTGTTAATGAGACCCCTCCTTAATCTTCTGTAGGTTAAACAGCCTCAGGTCCCACAGCTTTTCCTTGTAAGTCACTTTCCTAATAAGTCACACCATTCAGATCACACCTACTATTTGAAGACAGCAAAAGCCAGGGTGAGGCAGAGCCACTGCAATCCCTGCCACTCAGGACCACACAGAGGCTGTAGCTGCACTGCCACATCATCCTGCACAGCATTTAATCTCCTTTGGCCAGGAACATTCCATAGCCCATTAAACACAGGCTGCTCTGCTGAAAGCCTGACATGACATGCAGGGGCTTATTCAGCACGCCTGGCACCTTCACTGCAGCTCCACTTGGGTTTCTTGGCCTCATCCAAATAGTCCCAGGCTGCTCAGAAGGTCTGTGCCCTTAATTCTCACTCAAGGCCACAGCAGGCAGGAGGTGGCACTTGCCAGAGGCCCCTTTGTTTTGCAGGATGCATACCCATGGGCACTAATGGATTTCAAAGCTGAACTTTCTGCATAATTGGTTTTTAGTGTTTCCTGAGAAGAGCCCAGGAAATAAGGGATTCTGTATGTTAATGTCTTCCCCTGCATAATGAAACAATAAATCTCAGCCATAGTCTGTGCTATACTAACTGCTGCTTTACATTTTAGTGGCCATTATTCCAAGCCTTTCTTACCATCCTCACATTTATTCCACCAAAGGAGATTTGATATGCTTCTGTGTTTTGCTTATCTTTAAGTGGGAACAGAAAGCAAAGACTTTTAAGGGCTCTTTGTTTTGCATTACCATTTAATTACTTTTTAAATGGCTCTTCCAAGCAGTTTGGATCAGCCTTCCTGGGGCTAGAAAGAGTGACTCAGTGGAAGGACCTGCAGCCTCAGGGATGAGGAGACACTTCCCCTTTCAGCTGTGTCTCCCTGATTAAAAATTAGCTTAAGCTAATCCAAGATGTGCAGGAGCTCAAGCTCAGGCTGTTACTCACCACTATTATTTGGCAAAAAAAGAGCTAATGCCCTGTTAGTGAAGGGATATTACCTTTTCTCTGCTTGTCCAGTAGCAGGGGTTGACAACTTCTCTCCTTGAACAATCTTTCCTCAAGTGCCTGATGAAACCAGTCACATGATAGATACCACACATGTGCAAACTAGGAAAATGGAGCAGACACTGCTCACTCTCACTTCAAGGTCCTTGTTTTTTGGCAGAACAATACTTGAGAGGGAAAGGAATGCACAGCAACTGGTCAGACTTAAACATATCACTTTGTCCAGCGTTTTGATTTATTTCCACACCCCAAGGAGCTCAAACACACCTCCCTTTCCTGTCAATGTCATACTGCTTCTGTCCAAACTTCTTTCAAATGTCATCCCTTTAGCACAGACTCATTTGCAGACAGCCACAAGGTACCTGCACAAGCCAACAGGCATGGAGTAAAGCCTCTGACTCCCCTTCAGCTGTATCCTCATCAGAAGCACCTGAGGTTGAAATCTGTGGTCAGTAGCTTTTAAAACCAACTACCACCACCCTGCCCCTGGGTTTTGAGCCTTGGGCACGAGAGCTGAGCCAATCAGCATGCTGAGCAGGTAACACATTTGAAGACAGAGCTGCTCTTTTTCTTGTGACCACTGTTTCCTTCCCCTCTGCAAACAGTTTTTACATGCAATTAGGTCACATTTGAAAGTTGACACACAGCAGAAGTTGAGTTACTTTGTTTAAAACAAAAAGATGTATTTCTATCACCTTAGGAGATGTTTCTCTTTTGGCACAGAGACATTCTGATCCTCCCACTTCCTTTTATCAGCATCTTCAAAAGAAGATGGGAGTTCTAATTGCTTTCTCCCCTCACCTTATGAAAAAAAAGGTTGCTGTTCTCTATTGGCATCTTGAAAAGAAACATGCTTTGAGCAATCATTTATTTACTGAACAAAAATAGCATCTAGATTCCAAAGGGCAGAGCAGCTCAGAGCAAGGCTCTCTCTCCTCCCTCCCCCATCATCAGCTTTTGCTTATTACCACCTGCTGTCTGCACAACCCACTGCTCTGCCTCTTTTCTCCTTTCAGGGGCACACACAGGCTTCTCTCTCTCAAGAACAGCAAGGAATGCTACAGCACTGTAACTATTTCAAACCTACTGCTGACATTTCACTGCCACAAGCCAGCACCTGAGCAAGCTCCAAGGCTACACGGCCAAGTCAAAGCAAAGAGTGGGATACATCTTTCAAGCAAAAGAATAAATGGTAATGAAACTGAGGTTCTCCCAAATCCACTTTCCTCCACAACTGCCTTCTTGATAGAGATTAAGTCTCAGAGATCAGAGATCCCACTGTTTACAAGTGGGAACCAGGGAAGAACCCAGCCTTTTACCCATTATGTTTTGCTTTTGCTATAGATATCTAAGTATCACTCTTGTGGAGGACCAGGGAGCAGAAAAATGGGAAGAAACCAGTAGTTCCATAAGCCTGGTTTCTCCAGGCTGTGTGATTTTTAGGCAACTCTTTGGTTCCTGATTAGGCAGGGTCTCCTAAAAGTCCTGCCATTCAAAGCATCACTTCCCCAAAGTGCATTTGCCAAACCTGAACCCATTACATTCAGACAGTGGCAAAGGTGAATCTTCTGTTCCATTCATTTCTGAGAAGCCTGATGAATTGGTGTCTCCAGAGCCTTTATCAAAGTTGGCTGAAATGAACTCAAAAGACTCATCCATAAGCACTTACCTTAGATCAGGAGCACTAACAGGCCTACTTCCATTAAGAGAGTAGGGTGAAAATCTGTTAGTGATCTGCAAAATCTCCACTCCTCACTGTGAAGCAACTGGAAAAGGACCTACAGGACCATGTTACAATCTTACTTCACATACTTCAATACTCCAAAATGCAAGTTTTGCAGGAAAAGCCACACAACATGGGTCTCTCATAGGAAAGGGCAAGACTGTTAAAGCTACAAAGACTATACCAACAGCCTACCACAATCTGCTGCTTTGATAAGCAAGTTTCTATATACATATTTATAAATAGATTTACATAGTCCAACTGAAGAAACAGTCTCTCTTCAGTGTGCATGCAGATAAGATAAAACCATACCTAATCCTTCCTGAACAAATAGAGGCACTGTGCACCCAAGTAGATCGGGTATCACAGAGCACACTGGCTCTGAGAAAGCCACCCTGAGCTCACACAGCTAGTTCTTTCTGTAAGAGACCATGTGAGATCACTCTAACAGCATCTGAAAACACTCTGATTTCGAACCTATTTGTTAGAGAGAAGAAACTGAGTTTAATTTTTTGGAATCATTTGAGCATTGCCACGTGAAACACTGAAATGCACATGAAAACAAAACAGCTAACCTGCCTTATTTCCCGTATACTCAGGTTATCTCAAAATTATAAATGAAGAAAACCATTACAAAAGAAAAAAAAAGCCATTTATTAGCTGTATGTACATATATATATGCCAAATGATTTTATACACATTTACAAGGTTCAATTATTAATACAGTGCAAAAATGTCTAAAAAGGTACCAGCCCACCTTCTGCAAACTTAAAGAGATCTTTGGGAGGGAGGGAGGGAGGAAGGATAGNCACAGAAAATGATCAGCTTCATAAGGTGACTATGCTCTGCAAATCTTTACATTGATCAAGCTTATTCCTTGCCCAATTTTCTTGTGCTGAGCCACTGGATGAGGCAAAAGTTTCCAAAAGACTTATCCTGAAAAGTGATAGAATTAAGGAGATGCACTTTAAACTATACAAAACAGTTTCAAGTTGAACAAAAAGGGATGGAACCCTGTGTGTGGATTTGCTTCACTACAGGCATAAATCCCACGTTATGAGTCAGATTTCCTTTACTCAAACTGCAAGTCATTCTTTTTTATTGAATCTTAAAGCACTGAGATCAAAGTAAACTATTCTGTTCCTCTTGCTGTTTCACCAGAAGGAAAAGTTTAACTGTATAAACACTATACAGATACAGAAGCCGTCCAAAATAGGCATTAAAACAAAAAATAGGTCAACCTCTGTGTTCTCTCTCTAATCCCTGACTCACAACCCAAACCTACCAAGTGCACAGCTGTTAATGCACATGGAATAATGCAGGTAAAGTCCTTAATTTAGCTTACCCATATTACAGGGGCAAAATAGAAAACCAAAAGGAGGTTGCAAAGGGATTAAGACTAACAGCAAACCAGAGCTTTGTTCATTTAGTAGAAAAGATCTAGTCACATCCTCCATCTAATCCACAAAGCCAAAAAATAACTCACACAAAGGCAGAACTGAACTGAACCAACTGGTTTGGTTTGGTTTTACTGAAATGGTTTTTTTGGGGAACAAGAAAATGTTAAACAAAAGCTGAATTTTATTGTTATCTCCTCTAATTATGTTAATTACAGCAGCTATGTGAGCACTTTGTACTAATGCTCACTGTAGAGCTTTTGCTAAACATCACCTGGCACGGGGATGGGGTTGTTTTACCATACAGCTCAATACAAGGATAAGGAATAAAAAGCAAAGTAATGGTTCCCTGGCCCCATGCCCCACTTGTGAATGCTCTGCATGCCTTTAAGCTACAGCTTACAGGCCACCTTTACCCTAGCCTACAGAGAAACAGTAAAGCTCTTTGGGTCTCTTTAGCCTCATAAAGGCTAAAAGTGGATGAGCTGGGACCAAGTGAAACTAGGACTGAACAGCTCATCAGTACCAAACCCCCCACAACTGTCAGGTCACTTGAGTGTCTTGAGCACAATGGTTGAATTCTGGCTTCATTTCTCCACTTACACTCTGGAAGAAAAGGGGGTTAATGACAGGAAAGCTATTTTAATCCACTCTCTTAGAGCAGAATAGTATTCCCTTATTCCTCCACTATTCCTACTAGAGTATTCCTCATAGTTGAAAGGATTTCATCACGTTATTGTTACAGTAAATGGGCCAACATGGGATGGAAGATAAATACCTAGACTTCACTACTGGATAAAGCTCTGGCAGCAAGTCTCTTGTTGGCCTAGAAACTGTTAAGAGGCTGCCCATCAATTCCACTGCTGCAGTCAGCTATATCACAGAAGTGTTTCAAAGCTGCAGCACCACAGCTTTGGTGGTCCAGCAGTCCACTGGTACTCGTGTTTGCATCATGAAACTTCAGGCAAATTCACTGAGATGCAAGAAAGTGATTTTGTTAAGTGTTTCTGCAAACTCAGGAAGACAACTCTGCACCACGTTAATCCCTTTGCAACCACCAGAGGTGAAGACTACGAGAGAGGAAAAGAAATCTTTGGTGAGAGATGTCTGGTGGAAGAAATGAGGCAACCAGAAAACAGTTTCCTAAGAACAAAGAAAAGAAAACCTAGGACCATACATCCACAACAACACACTTACAGTTCTGTACACCTTCTCAGTTTGAAACTCTGCAGTTCTTCAAGGAGAGTTGCATTGAAATGTTAGGTGGTTAACAAAAATGCAGAAGTTATTCATATATGTTCTAAAATGCCCATATGCACCTCCATACACTACATCTAAGAATACCCAAGTGCAGCAGAGGTTAAGCATTTCAGTTCTTAAGTACTATATTCAAAAGTGCACACTCAGAAACTCACCTCAGTGTAAGAACTCAACACCATTAACTAAAGGTGTTTTCTATAACAAAGAGAACCTGCTCTTGCTTTCCATTACTGGAGATAATTTGGCTTTTAAAAAAGCTGAAGGAGTCAGTGGCCTGTCATAAGCAGGCTTGGAAGATTTCTTATCCACACAGACCAAGAAAATATGGAATTACCCTTATATTAAAAGTGGCCTTAACCAAGGAAATAAAGGCCATTTGAGCTGAAAGATGGCTTATATTCACTTGGATTATTTTATGCTGCCTCAAAAGCATATTTGCAGTTAACCAATGAGCACATACTTCACTACAATGTGCTGTTTAGCCAGGAGATATTTATAGCTTTTATTGTTTTTAAAAGAGCCACAGCCTTTTCCTTTTCTTCAAAACCTACAAAAATTACCCTGAAGCACATCCCAACAATTTTTTTCCCACTGATATTGAACTCATCTAATTCTGGCAAACAACTCCTTTACTTCCACTTACCAAGAATCTTGATGCTTAACAATTTATATAGACAAAAGTGTTACCCCCCACTTAATCTGCACTTTATTACACAACGTTCATGTTTTCAGAAGCACCAGTAGAGCAAGTCAGTGTCTTGCCAAACTGTTACAAAGCCAGTAAGACAAACAGCAAAATGCTGGCTAGATGGTATCAGTTAAGGAGTAAAAGCCTGCTGATGACATCTGACAAGGCCTACCATGCACAAATACCACATGCCACGTTAAATACAGCTCTGTTCCTCACTGTATGTTTGACACCATTACTGGATCCTACTTTTTTTCAAGTAGCTTTGAAATATCCTCCTTGCAAAAAACATTCTCACAAAGCTTTAAGAATACTCCAACCTATTTTTGGCCAGTTTAATGTAAAAAAAGTTGTAAAAATAGAGTAGCAAACCCGAAGTTCTTTTTCACACTCCACAGTCAGGCTGTTTCTCCATCAGTTGCCTTGTCAGGATCTGATAAGAAGAAAGAGATGCCACTCCTATGTGAAAGGCAATTTGCCAGAGGTTCCTTAAGCCACACAAGTAAACGTTGCAAAAACAAACAGAGACAAAGAGTACAAGTGTCTTCATCTTCCTTGTGGAGCTGTAGAACAGGTACAAGTAACACTACAGAAAGACCAGAGAGAGAGTGTTAGTGTTGAACTGTGTATGTAGAGGCAAAAGACACAGCTGAGAACTGCTGGCATATTGCATCCTATGGACGTGTCTGCCATTGCACTCAATGAGAAACTCAAAGCTCCCCTTCAATTCCTTTGTTGAAAAGTCAAAAGGCAAAACTATATCCCTGTTGAGGTGAGGTAGCCCTGGCCCAGGCTGCCCAGGGAAGGTGTGGAGGCTCCTTCTTGGGAGGTTTCCAAACCCACCTGGACACATTCCTGTATGATCTGATCTAGGTGGGACCTGCTTTGGCAGGGGACTTGGACTGGATGAGCTCTAAAGGTCCCTTCCAATCCCTGCCATTCTGTGATTCTAAGTCCAAAAGCTGAGCCAGTTTTGACAAACCACCTGAAAGTTTTGCAGAACAAAAGCTCAGAAGCAGGAAAATGGCAAAACCAAACCCACTTCTGCTTTGTTTGTTCTTGTGGTAATTAAAAGCCTTCATCCTCTAGACGAGACTTGGTAGAAAGACCATCATTTCTGTTAACAGGTCTAGCTGGAGTTTTGGGCTCTTCTTCCTTTTAAATGGAGGAACAGGTGGAACCCACTTGCTAAGTACATGTGAAGAGCAACAACCCTTACAGGAGAAAACTAAAAACTCACAAAGTGCTGGCAGAAGAGTTACTTTTTTTACTCAGGCAGTAACAGATCAGGCTTTCTCACTTAAGGTCACAGTTTCCAACTGTGCTGATGACACAAGCAGAGATGAGCACGTAGAAAGCACTTCACATTGGAGCTCAATTTATGCACAAGCATTTTGTGAAGATGACTGCTACAGATCAAAAGGATAAGAGAGAACTGTTCTTTATTTAGCTTCTCTGACTTCAGGTACTAACTGGGGGAAAAAAAAGCAGGACAGAGCCTTTCTTTATAATGACTTGCATCAAGTACCCAGATCCAAATCACTATCTCCATCTTAAAGCTCTGCCGTAAGCAGAGGTGTCAGAAGGCTGAAAGACAGTACAATGCATCTATTGTGATTATATAATAAAGAGCTTCTCTGCAAGTTTTAAATAGCAGAGATAAACAGAAGTCTTCAGATAGGTGCTCCCCAGACCATTAGCCAAGTGCAACAGAACTAAGCAATGAATACACTGTGGGCATTATGTTATTCCTTTTTTCAACTAGTAACACAACTGCTACAGCTTCCTAAAACCTGAATATTTTGCAAACAACATATTGTCCTCAAGTTAAAGGTCGTGGATCACTGTTTTAGGCATTTAAGGAACCCCTCAAGAGGAACTCATTTGGAGAATATATTATTTTCCTCATTCAAACTCTTCTGCACATGAAGGTCAGAGAAAATAATCCATTAAGAAACAAAAAGTACAAGTCAGGAACCACATTTGTGTCAAGAACTGAAAGTCATTTTTAATGTAAATTAAAACATTTTCAATAATGTTGCTATCCCACATTTGCTTAGTCCCTCAAGGAGGCTGTGCTACGACAGCCCTTCACTAGGGCTGCCACTGTCAGAAAGACATTGTGTCTATCCCTTTGGGAAACAAACCATCTTTGGCCTAGCGCTCATTTATCATGCTCAGCCCCATTTGGTAGGTCACAACATGAAAGCACTGAAAAATATTGCAATGGCAATGTGCCAAACCGTACCTTTAACTGTTCCTTTAAGTGTATTAACTGCATTAACTCAAGCTAGTAAAGGATTTGGAGCATGTCTCATATGTGGGAGGGCTGAAGGATCTGGGGCTGTTGAGCCTGGAGAAAAGAAGGCTCAGGGGAGACCTTCTCACTCTCTACAACTACCTGAAAGGAAGTGAGGTGGGGATGAGTCTGTTCTCCTCAGTAACAAGCAATAGAACAAGAGGAAACAGCCTCAAGTCGCACCAGGGGAGGTTCAGGCTGGATATGAGAAGGAATTTCTTTGCTGCAAGGGTTGTCAGGCATTGGAAGGGGCTGCCCAGGGAGGTGCTGGAGTCACTATCCCTGGAGGTGTTTCAGAGCCAAGTGGATGCTGCACTGAGGGAAATGGGCTGGGACACAGGCTGGGCTCCATGAGCTGAAAGGTCTCTCCACCTGAAATAATTCTGTAACTATAGCTCTCTTTGTACTCCTTCCCTGGAACACCTCAGAGGTAAAGACATAGCTAATAACCAAAATGTTCCTCTGCTTAGCTGAAAATGATTTTGTCTTGTATATCACAGCACTAAATTAACCAGGAAGCATTTTATTTCCAGGCAACATACCTGAAAAACACAGGCTAGAAAAAGTAGGAAAAAAGCCATCACATTTCCAATTCCTTCGTGGTCCTCCTGTTTGGATTTTAAAAAGTGACAAACAGCTAGGTCAGGTACAGTTTTCACCACGTAAAGCTTGATATTTAACACACTGTATTCCATCAAGCACCTCTCATCCCACTTTATGTTGATTGACTAGTGTTAAACAGCAAGATCAATATCATTGAATAACGTACAAAGAACTGAGACTGATGTGACAATTCCTGCTCAATAAAACTGTGCCACAATACAATCAGGGCTTTTTTTCCCCCCCTTTAAAAAGTTGTTTACAGTTTTGTATTTGCATTAAAAAAAAAAGTTACACAAGAGCATCTAAAACAAAACAGATGGATGGAAACAAACCCAAAGCATCACAATCCACAGACAGCCTGGCAAGGCTCAAACATTTCCTCACATTTTTATCTCCCTAGAAATGAATAAAATGGAATGTGCTGCAATACAGAACAACACACACCAAGCCTGGCAGGTAAGCTGTGAATTGTACCTTCCTTGGACAAACTAAGTACTTCTGGTGGAAAGGCATAGGCTTTGAGAAGCAGAACAGCCACCCTTAATCTGATTACCCAACTTATTCTCTCTCCCCTTGACTCATCTCCAGGTTTCAATTGAAGCAGGGTTACCTGAAATGAATACTCTGCTAGGTGAACTCCTCGAATGAGATTCAAAGCTCCGCACATGATGTTCAGAACAAGCGACAGAATGCCCAGGGGAGTCACAGGCTGCATTCGGTACGTTGGGACTAAAGCAGGCAAAGAAAAAAAGAGATAAATTCAGCACTATTCCTCTTAAATCTGTGACATGGGTTTTAAACATTATCTAAACCTTTCATGCTTTCTCCAGAGAAGATCAATTATGAACAGAAACACCTTTTGTTGCATTACACTGTTGAGTTCTTCAGACCTCTGGAAATCCACAAGAGCTCTGGAGGAGTTTTCAATCAGATTAAGCTACACAATTTGTTCCTGAAATATCTGGCGTTAATGTCTTCTTTTATGGTGCACATAGATATTCTTTAACTGTTTATTTCAGCAGATTAGCATACTTCACACTCTTCAGAGGTCAGCAGAAAAGCTAGAGGCTGTAAGCACCCCAAGAAAGACAATCCTGACACCCATAAAAGCATAAAAGACAGCGATGCAGCTCTTCCTCAACTGCTAATTATGTGTTTCTTCCCACTGACAGTTTGAGGATTCATCCTAATATAGACAAATTTCATTTCACCTGCACAGTTTCCACACAGCATTTGGTGCCCTAATCAAGCAGTTGCCAGAATCCAACTGTAGCAGCCACGGGCTTTGATTTCTGCCGCTAGAACAGTTGTTGTAGGAGTTGTCAAGATGATACTACAAGCACAGAAGAGAAACATCTGTGAGAGAATTGCTGCTCTTACCTCTGGGCACATCAGACTGACAGAATAAGGTCAACACTGGGGCCTAGGAACTCAATGCTATAGTTCTTGGTCTTTGAACCACAGATTACAGATGGCTACCTTTCTGCCAGGCTGCCCACGTTTCACGGGCAGCAGCACATTACCTGTCTCTCTCTCTCACCTCCATCACTACCACTATTTAACACCTACACAACCAAACACCATTTCTTTAGGATGCTGTGATACATATCTAATTAAAATCAAAGCAGTTCTTCTCAGTGTGTATGCAAATTGGGAATCTGCCACTTCTAATGCAGGCTTTTGCTTGTCCAAAAGCTCACCTATTTCTTTTTTGCTCTAGCTCTACTAGCTAACTCAACAACAGACACCACACCTAGAAACTCACCTACCTTTCTTTTCATTCCCTCCCTGTCCTTGGATCACAAGTAGCACTCTCAGTGTAATAAAAGAAGGGTAATTTGCAGCTCAGGTGTCAAATTCAGATCCTCTCCTGCACCAACATCCGTAAGATACAGGAGAGAACAAATGACTCCTCAAGAAGTCTCCTCAAGCCCTCACGATCTCCTGCCTCCTGTCCAGACATAGACAATTCCTGACTCTTGGAGACAAGCTGTGCAATATAGCAGAGATCATCTCTGGCTTTGTTTTAGTGACAGATGAAATACAGTTAAGGAAAAACTTCTTCCCTGTTCAGGTGAGGGAGCACTGGCAGGGGCTGCCCAGATGGGCTGTGGAGGCTCCTCCTCTGGAGACATCCACCTGGATGAGCTCCTGTGTGACCTACTCTAGGTGATCCTGCTCTGGCAGGGGGGTTGCACTGGATGAGCTTTCAAGGTCTCTTCCAACTCTTCAGATTCTGTGATTCTGTGACCAGGTTAAATAGTGCATCACTGCATGGTTTAAGATAGGAAAACACTCGTGTCTTCTCCTTCAAGACAAGATTTTGATAGATGGATGTAAAACTTTACTGCCAAATTAATACAGGGACATAAAGTATCTTCTATAAGTGCCTGTGTAATTAATTTATCTGGCATGCACTCAAATCTCCATAATTTCATCTCCAAAGCAGCTGCAAAAGGAAATGGATTAATTCCATTTGATATATGACACATGATGCTGCATTACTTTATATTATTGTCACACACATGTTTGTGTAAATGAAACAGTGAAAGTCACCCAGTCATCCAAAGGCAATTTCACTCCTCTCCTGCACGGTGAGATTTAAGGTCCAAACAGTGCCTTGAATAGCAGCTGTAGCAGCATGTTTGCTCACTCACTGACCTGAGTATTTAGTTTCCTGTTCTTTTGATACCTAATGGTGCAGCCAGGCATCTCTCTTGTGGAAATTTCACAATACAGACTACTGCTGCTTTTTCTTCAAGTTTTCTTCAGAGGTATCCAGTGTCTCTCAAACCAAGAAACATTATCAATCATCCACCATTCTTTGGAAAGGATGTTGCAAGCTATACAAGTCAAAGAGTTTCCAGTCCCCAGGGAAGAACAATGCAAGTCTCAATATTCTGCTTCTGCAGGCTGAAAACCACATGGAATATTATATTAAAGCTATATGTGGGGTTTTTTTCAATCCAGTGGGATAAAAATATTTGCTATCACAGATGCAGGGGGGATTACAACATCCAGTTGCTCAGAGTTCAGATTCGGTGAAAAACGATCTTGAAGCTCTTTGCTGTGGAGCTTTATTTCTGCTCTATCATTCTGAGATTTAACTCACAAACTCCAATCCCATAAAACAAGTGAGATGGATATTACTAGGAAAAAATATTATCAGGCTCCTTTCTGTGAATTCAATCGTTTTTATAAAGAGAATTTCATACTAGAATTGCTCATTACCTTAAATAAGGGAAGAAGGTGGCTACAAGCACCCTTAGTCCAAGGCAGCACAATTAAATGCTAAATGGGATCCAAACTGATTTCACTCTTCAAGTAGAAAAGTTGTGCCCAGAGTACAAGACTCATAAAGAAGATGTTTTGAGGACTGTGCATTATCTAGCACCCAGGAAAAATGCATTTGCAGGTTTGAACCTGTACAGAACAATTCTGTGAAAACAGCCTCTCACAATGAAGAAATTGGAGCTTCTGCTTATAAAAGATTTTTTGAGCAGAAGCCTCTGGCTATTTAACTGGAGACTGACACAAATGCCTGTACCAAGCTTCATTCTGTCTCTTCGAGGCACATCACAACAAGGGTTTGATAATGAGTCACATACTCAAAGCTCCAGAGAAAGACAGCACCAGGAGCACAAGAAAAAAAATGAAAATCAGACTCAAACATTTTAAAACGAAATACAAGCACACAAAAGACAGGACAGTGAGACATCTTCAAAGAACATCTTATAAAGGACTCTGTGAAGGACTCCCTGGGTGCCTACAAGAGACTAAGAACGTTCATCAGCAGGAGCACAGTGCTGCATAATTTAACAGCACGCTTACTAGAGGAAGAGCACAAGTTGTTCTTCTACTCCACAGAGCCAGTTCTGATGGGAAAACTTTCCCTCTTCACAGAAAGCTCCTTACACTTCACCTTTCTGTATACACACTCCACCATCGTCCAGAGTTGGGCTTGTATTGAGACATAAGGTGTGGCTTTTGCAACAGCTGAGGTTGTGCAGGTGGTGCTCAAGGATACAGTGCTGGTGTCTATGCAGCAAAAATCGGGATGGGTTTAGTTATCAAAGGAAGGAATCAACAGAAGAAAGAACTGTTCCTATATATACTAACAAGGACAAAACTGCCCTGCCTTTTTAAGCTCCTTTCACACCAAAAGGAAGAGCCAGGGGATGTGATTACACACCTTAAAAGAAAACATAAACTATCTACAAGCACATAGGGAAACGTGTTTTGATCAATCCCATGATTGATCTATGTTCACTATAGAATGCAGACATAATTAAATCCTGCTCTCCTACAACCACAACACTCTCAACCAATGCTCAGAAAGTCTCTTGTATAGCAGAGGCAGAATATAAATAATATGGGAACAAACTGTATCCACACAGCTAAACTTAGAGCAACAAAGTGAGATTCAGCTGGTAGGTAACGACAAGAGGAGAGACACAGAAGCCAGGAAAGCTGACTCCAGCTGAGGGAAACAGATGATCATAAACAAGATCCTTAAAACAAAAGCGGAACAATCTGTAAGAGTATCTGGGTGAGACCAGAAAGAACAGCCAGAAATACAAAGCCAGATGGAAAGTAAAAAGAACAAAGCAATTAAGAATATGGAGGCACTGCAAATGGATTTCTGAGCTGTGGACACAGACTGGCTTGCAAACATTTACTGGCACCAAAACTGTTCACACTAGGGCAAAAATTTCTAAGCCTTGTCACATCAGGAAAACTTTTCACCTTCAAGCATTCCAAAAATCTGACTGACCAAATGTTTTCAGTTCTATTTTTTTTTCTTCTTTCTGGCCAGTCTCTCTGTATTTTAATTTAAAATACCTATGTCAAATTAGATTCCAGCTCATCCATCAGAAACTGATGCAACTGGAACTTAATTTTATTAGTGTTTCATAAGCCAAGAACAACAAGCAAAAAAAAAAAAGAAGAGGAAATACAAGCTCATGGTGCTCTAGATGCATTTAAATCACCATGCTAATATGATTAAAATAGGGATGTGGTTTAGTGGTGGACTTGGCAGTGTTATGTTTAGAGTTTGCCTTGATGATCTTAAAGGTCCCTTCCAAGCTAAATAATACTGATTCCATGATTTGATTTTGGAGAGGAAGTAAGCAGGACTGCACAACTGATACACAAATCACATACCAGTTTTACAACAGATAAGTAGAGGTTAGTACTTCTAAAAGCAGGTTTAAATGTCAGTATTCATTACTAAAAAGCCCCTTGTCCAGCCTCTGTGAGTTGTTTACACAGACATACATATCATCTTCTGCAATTTTAGTCAAATGCATTACATTTTAAAGAACAAGGTAAAAGAAGAAAGCAAAGAGGAGAGAACAGTGTAAGATATAGTCTGGGTAGGAGAGTTTTACCCTCAGCTCCTATTGTTCTCTTCTGTTCTTTCCTCAAAGCTGAAGCAACTCATTCAGTCTGTAATTATGTAGCTTCTTATGAGAGTTTGCAACAAGCAGTGACTTAGTGGAGCAATGACTTAATGGCACAGAAAATTTAACAAGCGACTACTTTAAAAGCAGGAGAATTTCACATGGAAATTGCCAAGTCCAGTTACAACAAACTATCCACATAAACAAGCTGAACAAAAACCCACTGTGACGAGTCCTTAAAGGCTCTGATGCATACCTGCTATAACCTAAAGACCATATGTTGTCTACCAGTCTAGAAAGGCAATCTTCCTTCTTGGGTTCTATCCATGTGATACACAGATAGCTCAGCACTAAAGTAATTGCCACTGTTATGTGTTTTCCTGTGGTTTGTAAAGTCAGGTTCAGGAAATCTACTGTCACCTGTGTGTAGTAGTAACTTACCAACCTCCACATGAACGCCTGTGTGCCCACCGTTGGCCATCCCATTCATCAGCTCTGTATCCTCCAGTTTCAGCTGAACTGGGGGGTGGAACTTGAGCTCCTCCTCAACCTTCTCCCAGTTGGCTTTGTTTTGAGAGCCCCTCACAAAGTTAAAGTGGCATTTCACTTTCTGAATAACGTTATCTGAAACAATACAAACCCATGCTTCAATTAGCTCTGAGAAGGTTAAGTGCTTGAGATAATTGTTAATCAAATCATGGCATTCTTTTTTAAATCGTTTTTCATTTCTTCATCCCTTATTAGCTCCAGGTATAAAACTCCACCACTGGTTAGGGAACAAAAGTAGCCTCTCCTAGGTATTCTAAACTGCACCCACTCCCTTCTGGATACTTTAAAGATCAACATCTTGCCTACTTGAGATTTTAAACTACCCAAGAAGGCCCATGGGAAGCAATTCCACATTGTGTTTTAACAATGCCAATGATCTTTCTTTTTTTTTCCAGAACAGAGATCAATTAATTCAACACAAAACTGAGTTGTGAAACGATTCTGACTGGCAGAGGCACATCCACAGTGATTCCACCAACACCCAAGCCACAGATCTACATACAGATCACCTTGCTTCATCTCTTACGCTTTAAATTTACTAGCATTTGCAAATCCCTTCCCACAAACGTGGCTGTTGGTTTGACAGGAGTTGCACTGAGACTAAGTAGAGAATTTGACTACAAATTGCTGACATCTCCAGAGCTGAAGTACCTCACTGTGGTACTGCTACTTCCTATTAATTATGCAAAGATCTTGGCAAATTTGAGCTATTTCAAATGCTTAGGGAAAGAAAAGGCAGAAATATTTATTTTACTAAGACATCCTAAAGTAAAATCAGTATAATTAAGATAGTGTTACACTAGAAGACTTGCAAAGGTTGACCACAGCTACTACTGGATGTGATACATTTGCAATAGCTTGAGCATGACTTGTGAGACTACTCAGGAGGAAGTCATGTTGTGCCACAATACACAGTGCCATAAGAATTCCTTAAGGAAAAAATCCTGTATTTTACCTTAAGCCAGCCTGCTATAATTATCTGTGACTACCAGGCAAAAGGCTAAGATCTTTGCCATCAAGTTCATCTTGGATCCAAACACAGGAAGAAGAAAATAAAACCCCAAAACAGTAACAAAATGGAGTAGAAAAAAAAAAAGGGTGGGGGAGTCTTTAAGAAGAACCTTATGCAATTATATGAGGTTAAAAAAGAAACACCAGCCATGATTACAAAGCATTATGTGAATCTAAGTTACACCAGAAGCTGCCCATAGTAACCTCTTCTGTCTCCCTTCCTTCCTGCACCCATCTGACTCCCCTTGTCAGAATTCTTTTACATTAGATCTGTTTGGGATGGGGATTTCTTTTTCTTCTGTGCTTGTTTATCAGTCATCACAGTATTTTGTTCCTCTCTTAGGTGGCCTCTCAGGAACTGTAAAAACTAATAATCTAAGTTTAATGCAATTACAAGATCTCCCACACTTGCACATACACAAATTCATTCTCGTGATCAGGTTTTGGCCAGGAGACATTGTTTAACATCATAAAAGTAGCAGACACAGGGTTCTTACTATTACAGAACAAAGTTACAAACCAAATTCGAGAAAAGCATATGGTCTGGAAGCTAAACTGATGCTTGTTGTATCATAGGAAGCAGCAAATTCCCACTGAAGCTCCTCGAGGAAGCAGAATGCCATGATGGTTGAGTAATTGCTGGAACAGATTGCCATGCAGGCAATATCCCCAGAAGAATGGAAACTGAAATAGAAAAATAAATGTAACATCAGCTGAAAAAGGTGAAAAAAGTCACGTTGAACATGACAAACAGCTCAGTTTAAGTCTGAAAACATAATATACAGAGTTGTAGTGGTTTTGCCTAGGCCAGGTTTTGGTAGCAGAGCGAATCCAGGGGTGGCTTCTTTAAACAAAGAGTTGCCAGAAGCTTCACCTGTAGCTGACAGGGCTCATGTCAGTCATTTCTAAGATGGACCCACTGCTGATCAAGGCCTGGCCAATTAGTGACTGAGGTAATGTCTCTGTGAATAACGTGTTGGAGAAGGGGAAGAAGTTGCCGGGCAGTTGCTAAATTGCAGCAGCAACAGGGAGTGAGAATGTGAAACCATCTCTGCAGACACCACGGTCAGTGGAGAAGGAAGAGGTGGTGCTTAGGCACTGAAAGAAAGAATCCCCTGTGAACTGTGGTGTAGCCCATGGTGAGGCCACTGTGCCCCTGCAGCCCATGGAGGCCACCAGGGAGCGGAGATCCACTCACAGCCAGTGGAAGAGCTCACACCGGAGCAGGTGGAAGCCTGAAGGAGGCTGTGACTCCATGCAAGGCCCATCTTGGAGCAAGTTCCTGGCAGGACCTAGGAGCCCATGGGGAAAGAGGAGCCCACACCAGAGCAGGTTTGCTGTCAGGACTTGTGATCCTGTGAGGGACTGAGGTTGGAGCAGTTGGTACCTGAAGGACTGTTCTGTGGATGACCCACGTTAGGGCAGGGTGTGAGGAGCTGCCCCTGTGAGAGGCCCCATGCTGGAGCAGTTCATGAAAGAACTGTATCCTGTATCCCATGGGAAGGACTCATGTTTGAGAAGTTCATGAGGGACTGTCTCCTCTGAGAGGGACCCCACAGTGTAGCAGTGGGAAGTGAGAGGAGGCCTCCCCCTGAGAAGCAGCAGCAGCAAAGTCCATCTGTAATGAACTGATTGCAACTCCATCCCTCATGTCCTGAGCTGCTGTGGGGCAAGGAAGGAGAGTCCTGGGAAGAGGGATGGTGGGAGGTGTTTTAAGATTTGGTTTTATTTATCCTCTCCCTTTCCTGATGGTTCATTAATAAATCAAACCTTTTCTCCCCGTGCTGAGTCTGTTTTGCCCATGACACTAATTGCTGAGTGACCTCCCTGTCCTTATCTCCACTCACAAACCTCGTTATATTTCTCCCTCCCCTGTTCAGCTAAGGGAGAGTGACAGAACGACTTGGTGGGAACCAAGCACCCAGCCAGGGCTAAACCACCACAAGAGTGCACTGAAAGAGCAGATTGCAAAAAAAAACATATCATTTGCACTGATGCAGTAGTCCTGCAGCCCCTGCAGATCTAACAGTTATTCTTAACTCATTCCACATGCCTTTGCATACTAAAGATCAAAACACAGACTTCATTACATTGCTGCATCAGTAAAAATTCAGGACACAATTTCTCAAGCTGGCTTTGAACCACGTTAATAAGAAAAGAGATGGCCAGAAAACATCACAGGTGAGGAGGCTTTGAAAGAAAACACAGTGGCTCTGCACAAGCAAAAGGAGAAACGAGCAAGCTTGTTCACAGGATGCAAGCAGATGTATTCCTTGCTCTCCCTGAACACAGTAACTTCATACTGACAGCAAGACATATTTAACTTGCATAAATCAAGATATTCAAACACTGCCACTGCTAAGTCATCCATAAAATAAAAAAAAAAAGATGAGTTTGTATCAGAAACAGGGCAATAAAAAATCTACTTCAAAAGTAGAGCCTAACACCAGAGTCCTCCAACACCAAAGGCGTTATTTCTGCAGAAGTTTCAACTTGCAAATGATCAAAAACCTTCTAGGAAACCTACCAGGGGATTCATCTGCCCAAAACGTAGGTGTGTACTGAAGGATGAAATAAATCACTCTAGTTCAGATGTCAGCACTCATAAAGTAAACAGCTGAACTTCCACAACCCTCACCAGAACTAGGGATCTGGAATTCTCACCGAGAGAAACCCTCACAGGTCAGCCCTTTCTTAGCAATCAATCAGTATAAACCCAAAGTTCTGAAGCTCAGCAATTACTCTCTTTCTGTATTTTCTCTTTTCTCCTAGTTATAGGTTTCATCCCTCTCATACAGAAATACTTCCACCATCTATTTTATCTCTGTGCTGCATATTTGGGATTTATGCTTTTCATTAGCTTTCTTACATTGGATACACTCCCCCAATTCCTTCTGTTCCCAGCTCACAGCTGAGGATCAACACCATGCCTGCAGAAAACTCTCCTTTCCCAGTTGTCAATAATTTATGGCCTTTTTGCCACGTATCTGTTTACACTCTCCTCATTTCAGAGCCAGACTCAGAGCTGCTTCTGTAGAGACTACAGAAGATTAAAAGCTGCAGAACACGTTACCATTAAAGGGCAAAGTTTGCTTTGAGGGAAATAGAATTAAAATGCTAATCTCTGCTTTTCCAATTGATTTGGTTTTAACTTCATGTGTCCCCTTTCTTCAATCACTCCCCAAAAAAAGGGATACTTCAGTTTTAGCTCAGGGTCACTTATTTGTTAGCTGGAAATGCAATCACAAGCTAAAACTCATTTTTAGAACTAAACAAGTCAATAGTAAATGAAAAAATCTCATCTTTGAATAACAATTAAAAAAAATGATCCTTCTCCAATAAATTGAAGCAAGTATTTAACATTTTTTCCATACTGGGTATTGTCAGTATGTTTCAGGCTTCCTCAAAAACATACCCATCAGCCAGAGCTTGTAGAGACTTGAATCCTGCTGGTACTCAGAAAATGGAGTGGGCAGCAGGTAGGAGGGAGTCAGGGCAGTTCTGCACAAGCCAGAGTCAGAACTGCAGGGACCTGAGAGGAGCCATCAGCAAGATCTGTCAGTCCCTGAAGACAAGGGTTTGGGGTTTAGACTGAACTAATTCATTAGGATGCCATCTCAGAGGAATTTGTAGAAGTTCAAGGTACTCCAGTGGCTAATAGTAACAAGTACTGGCCATCAAGCAGAAAGCACTTGCTACAAAACATGACACGTAAATGAAGCAATTCTAACATATGCTTATTAAACTGAGTAGGAGCTGTGTGGCTGTGCTGCTGAAAAATAAGGTTTCAAAATACTGGAAGTTACAATCTAGACATGTATGATGAGATTTCAGATTGGTGTTAGGCAGCTGTTGTGGTTTTGTGTGGCCAGGTTTTGGTAGGGGGGTAGCTACAGCGGTGGCTTCTTTACACAAAGAGCTGCCAGAAGTGTCACCTGTATCTGACAGGGCCAGTGCCACCCAATTCTAAGATGGACCCAACTGTGCAATTAGTGATTGAAGTAACAACTCTGGGAATAAGAAGTTGCTGGGTAGATGCTGAACAACGGCAGAAGGGACTGAGAACACCTCCACAGACACCAAGGTCAGTGGAGAAGGAGGGGGAGTGATTCCTCTGTGGTTCAGCCCATGGTGAGGCAGCTGTGCCCCTGCAGTCCATGGAGGCTACAGAGGAGCAGAGATCCACTCACAGCCCGTGGAGGATCCCACACTGGAGAGAGTGGATGCCTGAAGGAGGCTGTGACTCTGTTCATTAATAAATCAAACCATATCTCCCCAAGTTAAGTCTGGTTTGCCTGTGATACTAATTGCTGAGTGATCACCCTGTCCTTATCTTGACTCACAAGCCCTTCATTATACTTCTCTCTCCCTTGTCCAGTTGAGGAGGAGGACAGATAGAATGACTTAGCAGGCATCTGGCACCCAGCCAGGGCTAAACCACCACAGCAGTATAGAATACACCTAATCCTTAAAGTTCAACTAAGCCCCAGGACAACCATTTCAAAAACTGAAGTCAAAAAAAACAACCAAGCAAAAGCAGGTTCTTACTGTATGCTGAGGTCACGTCCTTTTGCTGTGCCTCGACTCGGATACTGTGCCAGAATTGAGGATAATGCCTTTAACCTCTTTCTGCATTCCAGAAAGTCCTGGTTGAGATGAAAATCTGTGGAGGCTGAGAGGGGAAGTCCATCCCTCACCCGCACCACACAGGCAAAGAAGATCATGGACATTCTCCGCTGGAGTACTCATGAGGACAACCTGGAAATGAAATGTTTAGGTTAAAAGATGTGATATTAGTTATTTACAATCCAATAAGCTAGTCAGAAACACGACAAGAGTTTATTCACCAATACACAGTGTTACAACAGTGTCTCTTGTAATGACACTGCTATTGAAACGGAATCAAACTGTCCTCAGAGGTCACAGTTATCAGCAACACCTCCATGTCTGGAAAGGTGATGGAACAACTCATCCTGAATATTGTTACTAAACATATGAAGAAAGAGATGGTTATCAGGGGGAGTCAACATGGATTCACCAAGGGGAAATCCTGTTTGACCAACCTGATAGCCTTTTACGAGGGCATAACTGGCTGGCTGGATGAGAGGAGAGCAGCAGATGTCATCTACCTTGACCTCAGCAAGGCTTTTGACACTGTCTCCTATAACATCCTCATCAGAAAGCTCAGGCAGTGTGAGTTGGATGAGTGGAGGGTGAAGTGGATCAAGAGTTGGCTGAATGACCCAGAGAGGGGAATGGAGTTGGAGGCCTGTGGCCATTGGAGTTCCTCAGGGATGGGTTCTGGGGTCAGTCTTGTTCAACGTCTTCATCAACCACCTGGATGAGGGGACACAGTGACCCTCAGCAAGTTCCCTGATGGCACCAAATTGGGAGGACTGGTTGATTCCGCAGAGGCTGAGCTGCCAT
Source organism: Urocolius indicus (assembly GCA_013401255.1). Lineage (NCBI taxonomy): Eukaryota > Metazoa > Chordata > Aves > Coliiformes > Coliidae > Urocolius > Urocolius indicus. Next base: position 21,426 of record WBNH01005423.1, read on the forward strand.
TCAGTGAGGGCTCAACCAGCTTGAGAGTTGGGCAGAGAGGAACCTCCTGAGGTTCAACAGGGGCAAGTGCAGAGTCCTGCAGCTGGGCAGGAACAACCCCATGCACCAGTACAAGCTGGGGGTGACCTGGTGGAGAGCAGATCCAGGAGAGAGACCTGGGAGTGCTGATTGATAATGAAATAAACAAGAGCCAGCAATGTGCCCTCGTGGCCAAGAAGGCAGACTGAGGCCATCAAGAAGAGTGTGTCCAGCAGGTCAAGAGAGGTTCTGCTGCCCCTCTGCTCTGCCCCGGTGAGGCCTCATCTGGAGTCCTGTGTCCAGTTCTGGGCTCCCCAGCTCAAGAGCAACAGGGAACTGCTGGAGAGGCCAGTGCAGGGCCACCAAGATTATCAAGGGACTGGAGCATCTGTGTGAGAAGAAAAGGCTGTGGGAACTGGGGCTGTTCAGCCTGAAGAAGGCTGAGAGGTGACCTCAATACTTGCAAGTATTTGAAAGGTGTTTGTCAAGAGAGTGGGGCAACACTTTTTTTCTGTTGTCTCCAGTGACAGAACCAGGAGTAATGGACAAAAGCTGCAACACAGAGTTCCACTTAGGAAAAACTTCTTTCCTGTAAGGGTGAGAGAGCCCTGTCCCAGGCTGCCCAGGGAGGCTGTGGAGGCTCCTTCTCTGGAGGTCTTGAAGACCCGCCTGGACATATTCCTGTGTGATCTGATTTAGGTGGAGCTGCTTCTGCACAGGGGGCTGGACTAGACGATCTGTAAAGGTCCCTTCCTACCCTGCTATGATTCTATGAACAGGTCACCATCTCCCACGAAAAGATATCCTTGGGATTTACCTGGCACATTCAGAACACGCGAGAGATCTGTCCTTCCGACATACCATGAGTATCCAGTGGAAGATGTCAGAAGACTAATGCAGCAGCTCACATAATCTCTGAAAGATAATCATAACGAACATTTTAGAAAACTAATTACCTATATTATATATATTTACAGCTTAAGATCTGCCATGCAGTGGGTAAACACACCCTAGAAAGTATTTTGCCCAAAGGAAAACAAACAATTCATTTTCTTATCTAACATATCAACTCCTAAAGGCATTGAAAGAGACTATGAAATGATAGGGAAAATATTTCTGATGCCCCAACCCTTCTTAAATTATTCTGGCTTCCTGTAAAACAGCAGCTCTAAACCTGCAGTTTAAGTCATTATCACAAAAAAAAGGCAAAGAAAATAAAACCTCCCCTAATGCAACTTGAAACCATTTCCTAAATGTTCTATTATTTGTTACTGAAGAGATCGACCCTCACCTCACTACAGTTCCCCTTGAGGTAGCTGTAGGGAGTGCTCATGTCTCCTCTCAGCCTCCTCTTCTCTAGGCTAAACATCCCCAGCTCCCTCAGCCACTCCTCATAAGACCTGTTCTCTAGACCCTTCCCCAGCTTTGTTGCTTATCAGTTGCCCGTCAGAGCGATTCTCTCTTCTCTTGTGAAAGATCTGGTATCACCATCAGGTAGACTTCAAAATGAAACGCCAGACTTCACTGGAGGAATGAGTCACCTGCTATAACATACTATCAGACTATCAACTATCACTGCTCTATTCATCCAAAAGGCTAGATTTTGATTTTTTTAAGCCTACCTGCCTGTCAAGTGGTTAGTTTTGCTGCCTGAGGACATGAGGCCTACACAATCAAGCTGTAATTGCAAATGGGATAGTTATCTTCTGTGCCTTTTGGTTTTGTGATGATAAGCAGACACATAAAAGTAATGTACATTCCCAACAGAAGGAAGGGGTGATGCAGTGACTCAAATCTAACAGAGAGCAGGTGAGCACAACCTCAGGGCACAACACCTGGAAATGCATTCACTGGTTCTGCTTCTTACAGAGCTCCCATTTACATGGTCCAAAAGAATGACTGAGTCACTACCTCCCTACTCCCAAACAGAGCAAAAAGGGTGTGAGATTTGAGAACAGCACCTGTAAAGGCTTCTGAAGAGTTTAAAGTTACCCAAACAACTTTTTCTTTATTTAGAGGTTTACTTGAAGTGTAGCAGAGGTACAGCTAGAAGAAGCAAGAGGCAACATCACCCTTAAAGCCTAAAAATAAATTCATCAGCTGTTTTGTGTTTAACTCATCATCAAACACCTATCACTCAGACCCATTTAGTCCCCTCCTTTCCTTTTCCACATTCTCCAACCTCTGGCTCTGCATCTCAATGAAGCTTTGGGGTTTCTTTTTTCCCTTTTTGACAAGCCTCTTGTCACTTGCACATCAGTGTTTTGTGCCAACGGCAAATAATAGTCACTAACATCACTTCCCTTGAAAATGTAATGACCTGCAGGTCAATCTTGCCACATCACTTGGAAGTGAACACCTACTATCACAACTTACTAGACTGTCCAACGTGTGCACACAATCAAGTCAACCTATGTCCTTACTGTGTCAGATAGACCTACCCTTTCCCCCTCCAGTCTCTGTTTGCACAGGATTAGCAGCCCAAAGTATCTGCAATTGAGCTTACGTGGCAGTGGCAGCCTTTTGAACTCAAGTCCTGAACTTTGGCAATGCACATGTGTCTTCTGATTATGCAGAGAGCAAACCTTGTGGTATTCAGAATTAGTAACATCACGTCAGGCCACCTATTCTACTGGCACGAAGCAGGTAAAACCTTGAGAAACATCTTAAGCAAGTGTTTCAGAAGAACAAGTTATCATTTATGACTGAACTAAACAAATGCTGTGTTTTCATTGTCTGAGGCACCTGTACAACCCTTCAGGGAAAAAAAACAAAGCTCTTTAGTGTAAGACTCATGGAAATTGTATTTATTTACCAGTCTTATAACAAACAAGACTCTTCAGGGGATGCCCACAGTAGGCAGCTAAGAAGCTACCTGAAGCATAGTTCCTCCATCCCTCGCTTCCTAAGTAGCAGCCAACTGTCCCCAGTGACTATGCAAGGGATTATTAAGGCAGTCTTAATCAGACCTCTTACACTTTACTACACAGTTACATAAGCTCCTTCAAATAAGATTAGACCCTATTCACAAGTGCCACACTTCTCCAAATGCTAGACAAACTCCTGCCTTATTGTCTGTACTGAGAAACTAATCTACTCAAAAGGCTAGGAGAGCAAATGCAAAGCAGTACATAGTTCAAGAGGGGAATTAATTTCATTTCTTGAAGACTGGTGATTTTATCTATCAAAAGAAGAAAGTTTCCTCCTAAGCATGGCATAACACTAACAAGGAACGTCTCGTTACCAGCATCTCTCTCAAGCATTTGTCTTCTCTCCCTTTTCAGAGCCACGCTTCTGTTCCTTCTAGAGGTTGCACACGGGATCGTTTCAAACCCAACAACATCCAACTACTTTGTCAAGTTCTGATCTCCGTATTGAAAGAGAAGCATAAAGCTCTAGCGAATGTTACCACAGGCCAGGAGGCTCCTGAAGCAGTCTGTGAAGTTTTGTGTGCACGTGATGGCTTGAAACACGATCGTAACCACTGCACCTAACGCATCCTTCCTCAGGTGTGGAAGTTTCAGAGGAATTCACAGCCAGCTACAGGTGGGATGCCAGAATACAAACAAAAGAGATGCAATTTGACTCAATCAAACACAAAATGTTTCACAGAGCTGCAGCACAAGCGCTGGCTCCAGTCTCAACCAACAAGACACATGGTTTACGAGGGCGAGTTACTATTTCTCTACAGGACTATAAGGTGGATTTTATCCTCTTCTCACATATACAAAAAGGCAAATGTGAAATGCTGTTAAATTTCCCATCTTCTAAGATTGCAGTAACTGTACCCATCCGTTCTCCCTCAATGCTCTCAGTGTTGACCAAGCTGCAAGAGTCCTTCTCCATTTAGCAGTCAATTAAAAACAAAAAGCAAACTGAAAGTATGATGCTACCTCAATTTTGAAAACAGTATTTGTAGGTATCAACAGCCTATAGGTTCCTATAAACCCTACCTCCCAAACATCTGCCTGCCCTCACTAATCCATATCCTGAAGCCTCCTAAAGCCCACCAGCTCATCTCTGCCCCTTCACCGGCCCCCATAACTAACAACCCTCCCCACACCCATCCTGCTTCACTCACTGAATTTTACATACCTAAACTCTATTCCTTCCTCTTTCCCCTCTTTTAATCATCACAAAACCTCCAAAAGCACCTATTTCCTACGCTCTTCAGTAAACCCAGACACTTTGACAGTCAACCACCTCGTCAGGGCACTCATTCATACTGGCTAGTCTCCCCACATACCCCTCAAGCACTCAGACACCCCCAAATCTTATCCCCATCCCACGGGTCTCAAACCCTCACCCCTCAAACCCTCTCAAGCGCTACAAGGAACCCACAAACTCTATAAGACAAGATCCTCATCCCAAACACATCACTGCTGCTCACCCTCACCACCTCCCCCAAGACCCCAATTCCCCTCATTGGCTCCCTCTACCCCTCTCAAGCACCATAAGGAATCCACAAACCCAACAGCCATAAAACAGGACCCCCACCTCAACAGTGACATGCATATCACCCCTGCTCACCCC
>WBNH01005426.1:0-69553 GCA_013401255.1 Urocolius indicus
TTTTATTTTTGGGGTTTTTTTTGTACTAAACCGATAGACAGGGAACTAGAAAACAATCATAGAATCGTTTCAATTGGAAGAGACCTTTAAGATCATCAAGTCTAGTCTTTGACTCAGCCCTATCAACCACTAGACCATTTCCCTAATTGCAACATCCACTCATCTCTTAAACCCCTTGAGGGATGGTGACTGCAGCACCTCCCTGGCCAGCCTGTTCCAATGCCTGACAACGCTTTCAGGAAAGAGATTCCTCCTTATATCTAGCTTGAACCTCCCCTGCCACAACTTGAGGCCATTTCCTCTTGCTCTATTTCTTGTCACTAGGGAGGACCGATCAACCCCTGCCTCATAACGGCTTCCTTTCTGGTAGTTGTAGAGAGTGAGAAGGTCTCCCCTGAGCCTTCTTTTCTCCAGGCTAAAGAGTCCCAAATCCCTCAGCTGTTCCTCATATGAGATGTGCTGCAAATTGTTTATTAGCTTGGTAGCCCGCCTCTGGATCCACTTCAGCACTTCCATGTCCTTTTTGCAAAGAGGGACACAAAACTGGACACAGTATTTGAGGTATAGCTTCACCAAAGCCAAGCAGAGGGGAATGATCACCTTCCTGCTCCTGCTGACAACACTGTTCCTGATACAGGCCTGAGTGCCATTGGCCTTCTTGGCCACCTGGGCACATTGCTGGCTGTCAATCAACAATCCCAGGTCCCTCTCTGCGTGGCATCTTAACTATCACAACTGATAAAAATTATTCTGTAGTCACTAAATCTTCAAAACTAATACACAAGAAAGGAAATAATTAAGCTATACATCCTTTTATCCAGATGACCTGGAGGATGGAGGAAGAGAATGACTGAATAATATTCAGCTTTCTAATGATAATCCTGAATCTAAAGTATCTCAGATCGAAAACTCTTCCCCCATGATGCCAGTTTGGAGTGACAGATAAGCTTCTGCACATAAAAGTGTCTGCAGCAGTAAGGGTAGACAGCTATAGCCACTGTATCTTTTAAATTCTAATTTAGATGCTTACTCTGAAATATGTCCAGATGTTTCCTCGCTTTTGTTCTTGCCGAACCAAAGTGACACATTTGTCATCTAACATAAACTGCCGGATTGGCATTTCAATTCAATCTCCTACTCCTTTTCCTTTTAAGAACTCTATCTGATTTCATATCAAGGCTTTAGAATTTTCAAATACCCTAAGTTTCACATTCTGCATTAACTCTAAGAATTCCAAAAAGGAATCTGAAACATGTCAGTGCAAAATCATAAGTTTATTTTTTTCATTCAAAAGGAGGAAGACAAAGATGCCTTTTTTATACAGTAAAGATAGGTGCAAGACGGAGAAGCATATTTCACTTTAGCATAGAACCCCATAAGTTCTCTATGAAAGCACAAAGTTTTCAGTCTCTAAAAAGCAAAACTATGCAGATAAAGCTGATAAATATGTGGGAAAATCCATTACCAGGAAGGATATTTCCTGTGCATCCTTTTGCTTCAGAACATTTCATTTGTTCAGAAGTCTGCCAATTTTGACTTCCACTTCTTGCAGACAGAATTTTGTTTGTACGACCGATGTATTTACAGATACATCTATCAATTTGTGACAGCTGAACTGTCAAGATCAGTTCCCGAGAAACTAATTTCCAGCACTGTTAAACACAATGAGTACTGCTGTTATTTGATAAGGACGTTAGAGTTTCATTCTTTGTAGAAATATATATGGGACACATTTCCTACCAGAAGCCTGTAGCCAAAGGTCATAGAACAGCCATCAGCTGACAGGAGATAAAGGGCTTTTAGATCTGATCACGACAAACAGCCACTTGCAGAACCAGCACTTGTACGATGTATTTAAAAAATCACTGGTCTCTGGAATGTGTATTTAATGGAAGTCTGAATGAGGTTTTTTTTGATTCTCAAGTTACTCTGTTAGGTGAGTTCAAATTTTGAAAACAGATAGATACTTTAATAAAGCTTTTTAACTTAAACCTTCTTAGCTTCTCTTTCTGAAATAGTTACGTTGCTGGGAATCCTCTAGTTCTAGGCACACATCCAAAGCCCAATCATCCAATAAAGACAAACCAGAGGAAATAAATGTGAAATTCAGACAGAAAAGGTAATTTGTTGGAAAATTTTGACTCAATACATGCTTCTGATCTTTATCAATATTAACTGCATTTTCAATTAGAACTGCAAGGAAAAGCTTGGAGAAAAAGTCACAGTTTTAATATTGTTTTCAACGTCCACAAGCAATCTGTATCTCCAAGCACACAAGTTCAACGCACTAGTACAACAATTACATAGCTAGACAATCTAGGCATGTCAAATGATAAAGGAAGTAATGCAAAATATGTCTCCTGAACTGGATGATCAGGATTTTGTCCTGAAAGGTACTGATATCCATCAGGATCTCCAGAGAAAACTTGATGTCGGTGTAAGCTTAGGGTTCCTGAGCTCTTCTCAGTAAATTGGAAGACAATTCTAAAAAGGAGATTCATGACTTTGTTAATTTTGCAGCTTCTGGCTGCCCTACACTTACTTGAACCATTGCTTTCCCAAAGGAAATTACTGAGACGTCATGCTAAACTCACACCAGCAAATATCAGAAACAACTCCACAGAAGCGTGAAGATCCTCATCAGCACAATGAGGCATACAGTCCTTCTGCTCCCATATATCAAGCTTGCATGCATTTAACATTGATTTTCAAGATTTACTACCTCCTGTGAATCTGATCAATTGGATCATTCCATACCTAATGTTTGTGGTACTCTATTACACAATAATTACATATTCTTTAAATCAGGAAGTTGAGTTTAGCTTTCCTAACTCTGCTGTGAACATTCAAACCACTTGACTATGGCAACTCTGTTTCGGGCTCAAACAAATGGAGTTGAAAGTTATCCCAAAATACTAGTAAAATAGTCGAAAGTTGTCATTAGAATAAAAAAAGGTGATTTTTTTCTTTTTTTTTCTATTACAACAGTGAATAAGATCATCTACACTAGTTTGTGATGTGGTAGTTACTGTCCAAATAACACATGTCTGTAATTTTCAGCAGATGTTATATTTGAAAGGACTACAATCAATCCAGAGCATGCATGTTCTGTCTTACCAAAACTCTCAGGCTTTGACCTGATGACTCCTTTGGAACTAAGGTTACACTATCCAAAGAATTTAATTTGGGGACATGTGTTTTGAACCTTGAAAATCTTTTAACAGACAAGAAATTGAAGAAAGTGCAAGGCAGGCAGTTGTCATGCAACAAGAGAGACAACTGTATCAATCCAGAGCGTTTTCTGTGAATGTGAAAGTTGTTCTCTATATGGAGTTAATTAAATTAATCTCTGCCACTCACAATCTGATAAAACTTGTAGACTGAAGATGAACTGAAACAGATCTTACTCTAATGACAACTTGTTTCTTAAATTTGAAGTCAACATAAGGTATATCAAATATGATGCCCTTGTGTGCTATATTTTGCATGTTGTGGCCTCGCTCCTTTACTAAAGTGTTTAGTCTATGGCTAAATACTTACTGAAACATTTCACATTATAAAAATAGATTTCAAGTGAACAATGAGATTAGAACATCTATGTACTCATAGCCATAGAGCCACCAAGAACTCCAAAACATATTAAAACCATCAAGAGTGAATCAAGCCTTAAATGCTACTGAAACTTCTGTCTTTTGGGTGAAAATTTTATCATATCTGGTTCAATGCTCAAAATTCTTAGTTTGCCATTAAGGGGCCACATAATTTCATCTGCATGGCAAAAGTTCAATGAAGGACAGGGAAATAATGGAAAACTGCTCTCTGTCCTATTTCTGATAATTCAGCAAACAGCATCATTCATCTCCCAAGACAGTAAGCTCTTTAAAGGTAATGATAAGCCAATATAATGTAAGAGAAAAAGGAGAACTAGGGAAGGATTTCTGCCTCTGAGGCTACCATGCCACTGTCATTTTTTCCGTTAGGACCATGGTTTTCCGTGCAGGACACGGAAGCACATTGATGTGACTGATGCTACTTTAATAGGCCTTTAAGTATGTGAAATTTTCAGGGAGAAAAATGCAGCTTATTCTAATTTTAGAGTTTTGCAAATCTATGGTGCTATATAAATGACAATAAAATACCTCTTGAGAATCACAGGAAGATGAACATTAGGCAGCAAGACCTTGTAATGAACAATTCATTCTGAACAAACTTGACTGTTTTTTCAATAGTACTGCAAAATTAATAGATAATTGAAATGAAGAGGACAATATTTTTTAATTTGAATTTTAGTTTTGTTTCATACAGTATCTTGTGAAATCTCATTTTTGACAATTTGACTTTGTTTCCTGATTCAGGACAAAATCACATGATTTATAAACCAACTTCTAAGCAAAAACAAAGAATGATGTTCTTACATGATGTGAGAAGTTTTGAGCTTTGAGCAAGTCAATATGAAGACTTTGCTTATTTAGTAGCTTTTAAAATCACTTTAAACAGGAAACAGCAAATTACTAAAACTAAAATGTCTAAGATGCAAAGATATCTCAAAACTGGGAAGTGGTGCAAATATGTCAGACTAGAACAGTGAGAAAAATAAATGGGAGCTCTGACTTGCCATTTCACACAATGCTGGATCCCACCCAAAGTTGACTAGGACTAGGATACTTTTCTCAGATGCAAAGTAACTTCATTAGGAGTACAAGGTTTAGCCTGTGATCTCATCACTTTGGCACATCTCAGGTGAGTGGATTCATCACCATCTTTACATGTTGCCATACTAGCCTTAATCATTCACAGAGGTTGAAAATACTGGTTAATTCCTTATGAAGAATGACATAATTCCCGAATACTTGAAAACTTTAGATATTTTCATCTCCAATAGAAAAAATGCATTTGATACTGATGAAATGAAACCATTCCTAGAACTCAGCCAGGGAGAAAATATGTAGAAAGTGCACAGCAGCAATTTGAAGTCCCAGACTACAGTCACTTACAATTGCACTTTAACTTGGCAAATCTACATAATACCATTGAATCCTGAGAGTTATACTTCTATAAAGTTAATAGAGCACAGACCTAGAATAGAAAATAAAGTTCAAGAGCACTAAAGGAGGGATCTGAGTAGGAAATAGCAATTGACCTGAAATGATGTATCTAAGAAAACAGATATACACTGCTGCTCTTCTGAGAAGCGAGCCAGATAAATTGCAAAAGTCTAGGATTAAGATGTCATATGAAGAAGGTCCTGGAAATAGCACAATGCCCTTCAAACAATGTAAAGGAATTGGCTCACAATTAAGACAGAAGAGCAGCATTAACTGAGTCACTATCACATATATAGACCCATGAAATAAAGATTTAAGAAAACAAATCTCCATTTGTGAAACAAAATATACTTCTGCAAGAAGAAACATGCATAGAAACATGTAGAAAACGTATACCAATTGGAATGAGAAATTAAAAATAATTAAAAAGACCCAACTCAATGAAAAGTGACTAAAATTACATTAAAACAAAACACAAATTCACAAATTCGTATCAGAAATATGTTTTTTGCTATGTAGGATCAATTACAATATTAAACCAATATCCAGAGAGTAGAGTCTAGAATATACACTCTCTCTCCATGTAATTTACAATAATTTCTACATAATAGATAAGAAAAAAACTAGAGGGGAAAAAAACTGAACCACCTAACCCAGAACTGTGGGTATAGTTTAGGATGACAGAGGACTACAAAGAGAGGCTTTTGTAGAGGTATTTCAGCATTAATATTCTTCATTCTCCAGAAGCCTGTATGCATTTTCAGCTCTTGCTCTACAAATTCTGCTGTTCACTGCAATGAATAATTTTTGACCTTACCTTGCATAGCTCAGCAGTATCTTGCTCTGCTATTTTTACAGTTCACCATTGCAGAGACTATCAAATATTTTGATGTGAGAGAAAGTGGTTTTCTTTCCATTTTTCATGAGCCAAAGATCAGTTCAATGAAATGTAACAGCCAAATTATTAAAAGGCAACTATTTTACACATAGTAGATCTCTACAACATAAACACAGATTATGCCTTATATTACTAATATTAAGGAATCTAAGGTATTCTTGCACATGCATTTGTGTACACAGTTGCTTTCTGCAGTGCTATGACAGGTGCTTCATGCCGAACTGAAATAGCAGTTTTCCATAACCCTACGGATTCACTGACACAGCATAAGACCTCTCATGCCCCTTGGAAATGGGTCAGTACCATATACTTTGTATTTGCTCTTGCATATACATTACACTAAATATTATTTTAAAGGGAAAAAACATTGATATGGGTGGTGTTTTTTTTCTGAAATAAGATATTGATCTGTTAATTGGCAAAATGAGACACTATTTTGCCAGCAAGAAAAAGGAGTAATGATGTCAGTTCAGGATTGCTTCTCTTTCCACATTGTGATAGGTGGTAAGCATCTCTGATCTCTCATGCAAAGCAGAGAAACATCTATGCTCCACTGTGCCAAGTCTGAGCAATGTATGGGGTAGCAGATTCTCATGAAGCAGAAGCAGCAGCTGACAAAACATGACAAGATAAATGCAACCTGTTAATATTCATTATATAAAAGTATAAATAGGCCATCTTCAGCTTTGGTAGAATAAATTGCTTAAATTAATACTAGTCTTTGAAGAAGCAGTGACTGTAACATGCTGATGTTATTAGTGGGGGACACTGCAGCAACATAGGCACTCGAAAAGATATAGTACTAAATGAAGCAATCCTAAGAGTGATGAATACAATATGAACAAGAATATTATCCTCTGATGGCTTCTCTGTAAAGTGCAGGGAGGTATTACTCTAGCCTCACATTTTCACATTTAATTTCCTGAACAAAAAATCAAAATGTGGCAAAAGAGGTGTTAAAAAAATTGGACCTATTTTATTCTAAGATTTTGTAGGGTTTTCTCTTTTAAACCAGACAAATGATTTTTACTTCCATTTTTCTGCAGTTTTGCCACTTTTCAAGGCTTTAAAGATGAATAACGTGCTGTAAGATATCAATGTTGTTGATGGCAATGCTGTTGATTCAACAGATGATTCTTTTGAATCAGATGGCAGCAATTCTATAGCAAAAGACGCAGCATCACAATTCTTCAGAGAGCAGAATAAACTAACTGTGAGTACCTAAGATAGTGCTGATTCAGGCACTTCCCAGAGGCATTGTAAATTGCCACTTCATATGAACAACCAAGCCTCTAAGCATAAGCTTAAAACTTTCAAGTAATCATAAAAGTTAGACCAGTCCACAAAGGATGCCACAAGTGTCTGGCTGAAACACTCTACAGCATGAGCTCCTTGCCACTAGGTTACCATTTGGAATACAAACAAGCCCCTCCTCTTTCTTCTGCAGTTTTGAAAAGAAACAAAAGAGCTACTTGGTGAGAGATGACAAATGTTGGGCTCTTAGGATACTCTAAGTGCTGCTGTTAAATACTGAAAGTCGAGTAGTTCAAGAGTAGACACTTGTGGATAAAACTGAATCAGTTCCATCTGCCATTACTTGTTATGTGTGGGTAAAATGGAAACATATCCATTTCCCCCAGAGAACAGATTCTTTTGAAATATTCCAAATGCTTTTTCGTGGGAAATTATTAAGTTTTGAGAGTAGAACTACCCTTGTTGTCTAAAACAAAAATAAAAAATCAGTGAAGTGTTTTATCTAATGACAAATACAAATCCATGTTGATTTTATATAAGTTCTTGTTCAACTCTGTGCTGTGTAATAACCCAATACTTCCCTATAGTGATGAGAACCTTAGTGAGGAGGGAGATCAAGACAGGATTGCGCAACTGGGCAGCTGTCAGGATCTGGTATCTTTTCCAGGTATTCTACACAAGTGCTCTGTACTTAATCTTGATGCTACAATAGGCTATGCCAAAACTTCTGCTCTTTTCTGCGTTTAATTACTGGATCTCCTGGATATTATCTGAGCTGAACACTTTTAATTTCTCACTACAAATTCAAGAAACTCATATGTATGTCTGCAGTTCTAACCACTGAACTTTTCATAGCCTGGCCCATTCATTCTGTGGTCACATGAGAAAGAGACTATGGTGTGATTTCACCAGCTATAGACCTTGTGATGCCTGGCCATCAAGAATTCACTTTCTGATTCTGGTTAATGACACTGAGCCATGTTAAAATTAAAGCAAAGTTCAGCTCACATTTCTGGTATCAGCTGTCAAACTAGCTCTCAATTTGGTATGAAAAATCCTCCTCTCTCAGACTTTTGAACAGCTCTACGACTTCAAGAGCATCTTTTTTTTGCAGAAATTTATTTTCAAAAGAAAACTTTTATTAACATTTTCATGTGCAAAGCTTTCATATTTAGTGTATAATTACATTTTCCATGGAATTTGTATACTTTAGCTATTTTATTTTCTTACCATTGTTATTGTTCTATTATTTCATGATATTTTGGCACAAGCTTTGATATAACGATAATGACAGCATTCTAGAGGAAAATATATCCTATTCACAGTTTAATTCAAAAGATATGGGTTTATAAATGTAATTTATAAAACAATTTAAAATCTTAGCACAAAGAGGTCAGTCTTATACTAAATGTTCGTACTTTAAAATTTGCATCTTAAAACATCAATATTTCATCAGAGCTGTTGTCTAGAGAAGTTAATATTGTCTGCTGACATGGGAAACAACCCTTAATATCAGTTTCTCTGCAGAAGTTTTTAAGGAAATTTTTACTAGCTCTGGTTATCAGCACTGGAATCTAGACCAATGTCTATGGAACAGTGAAAATGCCTGTAATAAAAGTTCAGTCTTTACTGAACTTTCTTTTATTTTGATCTTTACAACCTGACTTCGTCTTCACGCTTGCTTCTCATAGTCAATGACACAAAATGGCTTCAACACTTTGCATTTTTCTCAACAACGAACATAAGCATTGAGTTACTCCCCCCCGCCATAACTTGGTGTTTTTTAAAGCATAATTAACTCTCCAAGGAACAAAAGAACTATAGATAATATTAAAGAAAAATATGAATTTTCTTCTGTGTAATGATATGCATTTAATGGTTTTAATTAACAACAAGCTATATTGAGGCAGCTTATTGTTATATTTATCTCTTTGGCTTTGTTACGTACATAGAACAGGTTTCGTAAGGCAAATAAAATCAGCTTGCTCAAAAAGCCAATTAGCAGAGAATATACAAACATTATATTCATAGATATTATCATTTGCATAAACTATATACCAGTTGCTAAGTATTCTGAAGGATTAGAACGATACATTCAGCTAATGTTTAATTATTCTTCATAAAGCAACCATGGTAAGCATGGAAAACACTTCTCTATATTACTATATACAAACCTTTTGCCTACAAAGTTTTTACCCTCCTTTGTTTTTCCCCACTTCAAATCTAGATTAGGGAGACTTTGTAGCCTTTAAAAAAACATACTGGATGTTCAGAACTTCTGAGAAATTTTACACAGTAATAGGTAGATTACAGTAATAAATACTTTTCTTCAGTTCCACTAACGTGTACCAGAGAAAGTCCATCACTAGAAAGGATGTGGTAATTTCAGCAAAACAGTCAAAGGTAAGAATTGAAAGCAGGTAAGAAAGACAGTTTGTATTACATGTAATCCTTAAAGGCTTGCCTTTCAGATCCTTACAATAGCTTTAAAAAAAAAAAAAAAAAAAAAACACAAGCCTCCAAAAACCTTTATAAGAGAGCTCTACATCATGTTTGGAAAGATTCAATAATGTAATAAGTCTATATAATTACTACAAACCTCATTTTAGTATTGCATCTGATGCTTTGATGTTCCCAAAGTGTTGAGAAAAGCTTTTGAATCATAGAAAGGTAGCAGTAGGAAGGGACCTTTAGAGATTGTCTAATCCAACTCCCTGCCAAAGCAGATCCACCTATATCAGGTCACACAGGAACACGTCCAGGCAGGTTTTGAAGACCTCCAGAGGAGACTCTACATCCTCTCTGGGCACACTGTGTCAGGGGTCTGTCATCCTCACAGTAACATACTTATGTTTAAATGGAACTTTTTGTGTTCCAGCTCCTTTCCATTACACCTTGTCCTGTCACTAGATACAACAGAAGAAAAGTGATGCACCCATCTCCTGACAACCTAATCAAATTAGAAAACAATCCATTATTTATGTGTGGTCCAAACTTCTCAGTGTGAGGAGACAATCTCTTCAGGCCATGGAGTGCCAAAGATAGTAGGGGAGGTTCTACTGGGGGAAAGGCAGCAGCTCTCTGGGAATGGGTCACCAGTCAGATCTCATTTGCAGACCACTCTAGCTTAAAACATTACAAGATTTATTGCTACAGTATACTTGGCTCTTGGTCACTGCAGGGCAGGTCGCCTTGCAACAATAAACAGCAGAGTAGTTGTGTGCAGCTTTAGGGCTGAAATGGGCAATTCCCTCAGAGAAATATGGATGCAGAAATATGGCAAAGTAATATTACAAACATATCGGAAGAGGAAAAGCCACACACATTGCATTCATTAAATCCCTTCCTTACCGTTTCAACCCAATATTCTTTTTTGTTGCTATGGTGATTTTTATCTATTCGTTTATACTTTTACAGAAAAGAAATTGGTATTTCCTCCCTTGAAATTCTAAATGTGAAAAACACCTCAATGCAATATAAAGACTTTTTCCTCATTGGACCTATCAGGCATTTATTTTCCTAAAGTCTTTTGAGTCCATTTAAACTTCTCTCTTCCACATATTCCATGGCAGTGAATTCCAGAATGTAAGGATATAGTCTTTGAAAATGTACTTTCTTTTATTAATTGTAAGGTAGCTACCTGCTTATTTTATTAAGTTACCTCTAGGTCTCCGTTATGAGAAAAAGTGAATTATTGTTCCCATTTTGTCTTTTCATGTCTCTGTTTCATAAACATCTAGCCATACTCCCCTCTTTTGTCTGCTTCCCAAGCTAAAGAATTATGGTCTCTATAGTCTGTTAATATAGAAGCAATCTGATATCTCCAGGCATCCTTTTCCCTCCTCTATATGTTTAATTCTTCCATATATTTTTCAGAGGGAAAAAATCCAAAAACCTCAAACAAAAACACAATCTTTTTCAAATAATAGAGGCTGGCCAAAAATCAGCCCATGGAAAACTAGAAAGCTAGCTTTGGAAAGCCAGCTTTCTGATACAGTATTAAACCTTTATTTTAAAATGATGTCAGAAAAGTTGCCTTAAATATCTTCAACACTGCATTTCAGCATAAAAATTCAGACACAGATGAACAACGAACGTGGAAAGCAAATGTCACTTGCCAAAAGAAATGGAATATATTTGGATAAGATATACTTAGGAAATGTAAAATAAAACTTACCCGCTATATGCACAGTAAGATGTAAAACTATTTAATGTTTCTTGGAAAAAGGATCTTTCATTCAGTAGAAAAAATGATAACACTCTCCATAGTAGTAGTTGAGAACTCTTTCTAAAACCCTTCCCCTGCATAAGTACAAGGTGGCATACACACATAGAAAGCTATGAGCTAGCAATGATCTCCCTCCTGTCACTAGGCTTAGAGGAAAATCATTTTTTCATTTGTGTTTCACTGCCTGTAACACTTCATAGTGCTATGGGGAATTTGTGGTGTTTCTGTAGACTGCTTTTCTGTCTGCATAAAGCACAAGGCCTCTACAAATATTCCAGACAATATGGATTTTTTTGTAATTCACAGAATTGTTTTGGAGGTCCCAGAATGCTTGAAGGCTACAGACTTTGCTCACAAATCAAATTAATTAAAGGAAACAAAATTAGGAGTTTTTTTAATAAGTATGGGTTGCTGTCCACATCTCCATAGTACAATATTCCCAGCTACTTTGGTGCAGGCTTAGGACAAGCACTGCTTATTGAAAAGCCCTACGATCTGCTGTCTGTCCATTAAGTTGTGATACTTGATTGAAAACTTGCCCATTACTGAAATAGAAGGGCTTGCATTAAACAGTTTAATAACTAGCTCTATGACAGACTTTTAAACTGTAGCAGCTACAGAGAGAGATAAACGAATAGGTGACAAATATCATTGCATCAGCTCATGTGATGCTACTAAAATACTGCTGATTAGCACTTCCAAGGTCACAGTTAGTTGACAACATGTGCTCAGATGTCCATACAAAATGGATGGGAGAAGAAACTGATAGCTAGGGCCCTTCTGGGATTGGCAGCTCAGACCATGAAAACTACATCTGGTCATTGTTCAGAGGCAGAACAAGGGCTCCTACACTGAAGGCTGTCAGGTACCAGCACAAACACTCACTCACTTTTAGAGTTGAAGAAGGAAAAAGGTTTGACTGTTTCTAATCCAAAACATTTTGAAAGAGCTGGCTAGCTGGATAGATTGGATACCTATATCACAGGCCCTGCATCCCAAGAGTGACAAGATGCAACTCTTCAGATGATCCTTCAAAAGGTAGATTGTAATTAGAGATAGTTCATCTAGTGAAGGACTTTGCCTTCACCCTGCCAAGTAACAGACTTAATCAATCTAACACCATAGTTGAATTAATTAAAATATTCTCCTTTAAAAATGTATTGCTCTCTACATGCTCATAGGGCTATCATAAAAATGGGATTTCTTCACCTCTTCTTTGGGGAACATGCAGCTGGTATGAAGTATATATATATGGTATATATATGTGGACAGATAGACTTGTGTGTACATATATGCAGAAAGAAGCCTGTCCAGTTACTTATCCCTCCAAAGAATGTGGGTAAGTTTAAATTGTCTTTCGGTACTAAACGTGACAGTTACCATGGAGAGTTACAATTTAAAGACATAGAAATGAAAAAAAAATAATCTCAATATTTTAAACTACTTTTCATGGATTTTTAATCTAGTTATTTGCTCTTCTATTGGGATAGTTCTACCTACTTATACCAAGTATCCTCAAGTAGTATCCTATCAGTTAGGGAAAAGAATATTGGACCTCTTAACAAGGAGGAGTTTGCTGTTAGCATGAATAAGTACGATATCAATGACTTTAATCATGACTTAGACTGGCAACATTACAGAGGCTACATGCATACACAGAAATTCAAAGAGAAGTAAGACTTGCTTGTATAACGGACTGCTTATGAATAGGTCATGAACTTTTGATTAAGGAATCTCACAAAACCAAAAACACCAGTAATCACCTGAAACAATGGCAGTCACCAGAACATCATTCCTATCCTCATAACAGCCCACCATATCAACACAGATTGCTTCACAGACACACTAAATGGACTCTGTGCAAAGTGCTGACACTACAGCTCATAAGATTTCACGTTTAATATTCTTCAATAAAACAAACTGTCACTCTTCCCATCTGCACCAGATATGGCTTAGAATCTGATAAATATTCCAACGGTGGTGCAAATTACTACAAAATGGTAACTATTACCACGTTTCAGGTGAATAGGTATATCACATTGTTTAGCAAAATAACCAAAATGCACACAGGGGGACTGATTTTTTTTTCTAACTCATTTTTTCTACACTTTCCCTGAATATATATTACTGCTGTAAAGATGACCTGGAAAACATAATGGTCTATACTGGAGGAAAAGAGAGAATATGTTTGTTTGTTTGTTGGTTTTTTTATTTAAAACAGCTTCACTAGTCCTGTTGAACAACAATTTTTAATGGAGGTGTTTTTTGACAGGGAGGATTGGGGGAACACAAGTGCAGAGCATGTGCTGGCACGCTGTCTCCTGCATAACTAAGATTTATGTTGTATGGAAGCATCTGCAGTTCAGGATGTTAGTAGACTCTGTACTGGATGTAGAAAGACCTACATTAGACTTAAATTTTGACCAGATTTTCTAGATAAAGCAGTGTTTATGAAAGAAATGAAAAGAAGGCGGCACTCCACTGATTTTCTGGTTTTAAGTTTTTCTTACTGAGATATAAAGCCAAATTGAAACCTGTTGTGAGTACAGCCCAGGAAACTCAGTAGATCTGCATTCATTTTGCTAGTTCTGATCTGTGGTCCTAACCATTTTTGTTATTTTTCAGTAAACACCTTATGTTGCAAAACAAACCAAATAGATAGACGAATGTCACCATTATGCCTGACACCCAAACTCTCGATCTTGTTAGCTTTCTTCCAAGATTCTTGCCCTAACATATCATCAGCATGAAACTTTAGCTCAGAAATATTGTACAATGTCATTCCAGCTGTGGAATTGCTTCCCCAAGCACTGGCAGTTATTTATATGTGACTCACACATTTGTTTTTCCCAAGAAGAGCTTCTGGCCAAGTATCTTAATGCTATTCTAAATTTGGACCAGCTCTATCTAATCCTGGTGATTCCTTCAGTTTAGTGAGAGCCTTAGGCTGCAGCTTGCCACAGGGGTGGAACTGAAGACAGGACTAGTGCTTGATTTTATAGTTAAAAGATCAATGATACTTCCATAACTAAATCCAAATCCAACATGATGATGAATGGAAAACTCATGAGAAGGGTGAGATGTTGAAGCTGGAGCCTTAGGTTTGCATGAGTGGGTTATACTGAAAGATCAGCAAGTGATGATAGTTCAGCTGATGTATCAGAAGGACAGTTATTTTTCCATCCCTGTAACAATTTGTTTACTCCTAGTTTTACCATTACCGTTATACTGGAATTGATTTAAATACATTAATGCTACTGGAAGTCATAAGGGGTTTTGGCAGAATCTACAAAATGGGGACAGAAGAGTTTGTTTGTTCTTTTACGTTGATGATATTGAGAAGCAAAGTGTGCCAGTCAGAATCTACCCCACACAACCCCAAATCTTTAATTAAGAAAGCCTGATATTAAGACGTACTCAATTACAACATGCTGTGCTCCCAGAGCTAGTCCATATGCTTGTGAGGTACCTTTTCAAACTCTCTTTTGGGCACACTATGACTATCATACAATGTGCTTGTATTATAATTAAATTTGGCATAATTACTTTACAGAGTGATCAGTGACAGTCTATTGTTCAGGAAGAATTAATCCTCTGAGCTTTCCAACATAATTTTAGTTCCTGGTTCTAAATGAGATTTCAAAGAACATAATTTATAATAACCAAAATCCCTAATGCATACTTTAATATAGTCTTTCTTTGTTACAACAGTTCACTGGTAAAATGCTCCTGAATTAGAACACTCTCAACATAACGATTTACCCACACTACACAGGACCACTTGAATGGGAAAGAAACTCAGCAGGAACACTTAACAAGATGCACTTTGACACCTTCTCCTTCACAAAACAGAGATGTTGTAGAACACTTTCAGAACTCATTTCACTATATCATCCTTCCTCTATTAGAATGCTTGCCTTTCCAGAAGCAGCCCAAAACATCTCTCGTCTGAAATATCACACTAAGTTATGTATATATTTGAAGGAAGCATGATGGTTAGACTTGAGAGAAAAAAAGAATTACTATCATAAGAGATACCAGGCAGTTTGATTTCCTCATGAAATGGGAAGTAAAGCTGAAATGGGAAAAGAGAGAAACCTAAGTTGGGCAGTGTCAAAACATTTTGTTTAGAAATTTTCAAGTCAAGTCAAATGTTTTGACAAAGTGAAATCCTTGGAAAAATTCTTTGCAGATCTCATCCATTCCAGTATTAAAAAAACATTTCACTGTTTTTCTATTCACTGTAATCCTAGTTCTCTACTTCTTGTTGAACAGTTGCTAAAGCATATTACATATACCATTGAATAAATTCCTATAATGCATTTTCACTCTCTCAGGATCACCATGTACAGCACCAAATAGATAAGAGAACCTGACCCATGATACAAAACAGAAGACACTGAAACAGTTCAATACTACGTTTGTTTTTTTTTTTTTCTTGTCAAAATTCAATCTTTTAGGACAGGAAAAAAAAATCAATTTAACAGGTTATTACCAAAATTTTCATTGTGATATTTCTAAATAATGTGTTGGCCCAGTTGCGACAGAGTTAATTTTCTTCCTAGTAGCTGTTGATAACAGAGGGATGTTTTGGTTATTGCCGAGCAGTGATTGCTTAGAGTCAAGGTCTTTTCCATTTCTCACTCTGCCTTGCCAGCAAAAAGGCTAGAGGTGAAAGGAAGCTGGAAGGGAGCATGGCCAGGACAGCCCACCCCAACTAGCCAAAGGACCATTCCATACCACAGAAAATTGTTTCCAGTATAAAAGCCAGTAAGTTGGTGGGGAGGGGCTGATTGCTGCTAAAGCATTTGTCAGCAGGTGGTGAGCCTTGGGTATTGTTTGGGTTTTCATTGGGTTTTATGTCTATTTTAAAATATTTTTATTCACAGTTATTAATAATATATTATTAATTATTAATATTTATTTTTAGTTTGTAAATAATTCTCATCTCAAGCCCTGAGTTTTACTTTTTTCCCCTGAATCTCCCTCCATTCCGCCAAGGGAGGTGGAGTGAGAAAGCAGCTGCGTGATGATTAGTTCATGCCTGAGGTTAAACCACAACGTATGTTAAAAAGTTTCCATTCAGTCTACATGATTAATTGAGTTCTCTGAACTATTAATGCTCAATCCTTTTTAATGTCAGCAAGGTTCATCTGTGCAACCATGGAAAATTCACTGTTAGGATGATCAGCACTCAATAACATGTAATATTGAAACCAAATCGAGAGTCATGGTAGAACACAGTTTGAGCAAAGTTTAAGAAAAATCTGCATATTTCATGGCAGCCATCTAACAGGTCGAACATGAATCTGTTCAGAAGCCGTATAATTTCTTTTTTATTGGCCCATGTAATGTAGCAAAATAAAACAGAAAACTATAGATTGGGTGCCAAGCACTGGCAGTCATTCCGCTCATGCATCATGTATAAGGTTAGCTGGTTTGCAAATTAGTTTGTGAACATTAATTGCAATGTTGCCAGCAAGTCTGATTAAAAGCTTTGAAGCCTCCAGATGCTGGAGTCAATATGATTATAAGGCCTCCATATCTCTAATTTTAACAAGGAAATCTCTAGCCTTCATGAAAAAAGAAAAAGAGACTGGCAATGTTAAAGTGAAATGTACTCACATTTCGACAAGTCAAAAAGCATTTATGATTTTGCTGAAAGCAACCAAGGTGATAAAAAATTATCTTCCTGTCTTTCTTTATGCGTAGAGCTTTAAAGGAAAATATTTGTTGGAAATCACAAGAGGTATCTAATACTTTTGCTGGGAGAAAAAGAAAGCTGTAAGTAATGACATGCAAAACCAGATTCTTGTTCAAAGTTCAGCTTACTCTTTTCTCTGAGATAAAGTACAGAATAACGAAGAGAGATAAACAAGAAAAACTATAGGTGGAAGAAGTGCCTAATAGTAGCTTAGTTGTAAAATATAAGGAGGCCTATGTGACTTCTGGCTGAAATTAAACAATAATACTATCTGGTTTGTCAGCTTTCCCTCGATAAAGATTTAGACACATCAATTTATACATTAGAAAAAGTACTAATAAACAAGACTAAACATGGAGAATAAACAGATGTTAAAACTTAGCTGGTATTAAAGCCATCTACTCTTCAGGTTAAATCTCAGTTGCAACTATATGTCTCCCCTCTGCAAGTTACCTGTCAACTTTCTGTGATAATTTTAAAGCCTGATATTAAAATATTCAGTTTGAATATTCTTCATAGTCATATAAATCACTATGTTAAGTTTTCAACTTTATTTTTATCTATAAACCAACACCATAGAGGCATTCTTCTAAGAAAGTGAAGATCATTAGACTTGGTTCACTTCCCAGAAGTGAGGATCAAGCATTCTATAGACATCAAGAGAACTGAGCTATAGCACCAACTTCTCAGACGAGGAGTAAAATAATAATTAAATAGAAAAAAAAATAAAAGAAAACTCAATTTCTTTGAAAAGGACACTGGCAATCTTAACATCAGTTTACTACAGAAATAAAAATCGAAAATTAAAACAGTCAGAAAAGAATGGTGACAGGAGGTCTGAGGTAGCTTGATACACTGGATGATACTACATAGCTGAGAGAAATACGACAGAGAATATGCATGTTTGTATGGATACAATTTAAAGCTTAAACAGCAGTGAGACTAAGAGTTGAGAGGAGCAGTCAGGAATGCCCAGGAAAAACAAGAGCAAGAAGCCAAGGAAATGAGAGGAAGATAGATAAACAGTGAGAGAGAAAGAGAAGATTGGTACTAAGGATGGAGTAGAAAAAATGCCACAGGGGACAAGAGATGGCAGGCAAACAGGGACGTGCAGCTTATTTTCCTTCAGTGCTATCACCAGAAGCATCTCTTACTGCTAATGCACCTGACAGGCTGATCAGCAAATTAGCCAAATAGCATCCTTTAGAAAGAAAGAACCATTTCTTTGTTCCTCTCACAACACCCTCTGATGTCATGGCAAAGTATTATTAGCTGTGTCTTTGATGAGCTATCTGTTAAAGCCCAAGTAATCTTTCCACCATTCTGCAGATACTATAATGTGATAAACCTCAAATTACTCAACGAAGGTCCTCTATTTTAACATAAACATTTCTCTATAGTCATGTAAACAGAATTCCAAATGAAAATATCAGGCATTAAGATCTGCAATTATGCTTTTGATTTATATTGTACAATCTCAGTTCATTATTGTAGAATAAATATAGAAAGGAAAACAGCAGATACATTATGGCTAGGCTGCTTCTGTTCCTTTTCCATCTTTCCTTAATTTCTTAGAATTTAGAGATGTTAGACAGCTTTCAATACATCTAACTTACTAACTACAACACCGGCACTGACAATTTAATCCATAGTACAATAATCAAGTGCAGTAAATTCTCTCATGTTCGTATGCAAACAGCATTACCTTTTCATTTCAAGACATGTCAATATATGATAAAGGGAGTCTGCAAGATAATTACAGCTTTCCACATTAACAGTGGAAAATATTCATTCCAGATTTCTTCTAGGTTCTGAAATTTATGGGTTGCCAGCCAACCTGCCCTTGGACACAAGCATGAGGCTCTCACTGCTGTCAACAAGAACTGTGTATGTTAACAACAGGCAAAGTTTCACCCTCCATTCAGCAAAGAATTTAAACACACCAGCAGTTACTCTGAATTTTAGATTAGACTCAGGTTAAAGGCCTTGCTACATCTCTTCAGTGAAATTTTAAAACATCATAACAAATAAACGTGATTATTAGTTTTTCTTATGAGTTGTGTAGATAATTCCTGTGGTGCTCAGAAAAAAAATGACAAGAATGAACAATACAAAGTAAACCTGCTTTAGGCTAGTAAGAATCTTGTGAGCAATAGAAAATTATTTTGGAGTATAAACAACCCACGCTTTGAATTTGGTATGCCACTGCTTTCTGTGCTTTCTAACTGTGACCATGATTAGGATAAAATATGCACACTAAGAGGCCTAAAATGATGCCAGCTCAGAAGTTTCTAGTGCTCAAAGTCTCCACAGTCTTGTATTTACCATGAGAGGTATAAGACAAATCCTGCCTCTCCATTGCAAGTTAAAGGCTGTCATAGCTGTACAGGTGCAGGATCCCTGCAGTTGCCCTCACCACCATCAGAACTTCCCATTCTTTCAAGCTTCTCTTTATTACATGCAAATGATGAGATAAAGTGCAAATAAGCAGAAAAAAAAAAATCAAGAATACCCTTTTCAAGATAGGCTGCAAGAACATTCATTATTCAACAAACACAATCACATTTTACACGCAGACATGTCAGATAAAGATTCCGATCTCGAAATCCATAATCAAGAACCCCAGAGGAGCTAATTTACCAGACCCATCCACTACTTCAAGTAAAGGCTAGAAGGCAAGTTTTCAGATATAGGTTCTTTGGTATAAAATAAAGTCTTTTTTGAGACAAGAAAAAGGACAGCCAACCAGTTTATTTTATGCTGATGAAATTCCTGTTTGTTCTTGAGTTCAGATTGGGATCAGACATATGTAACATATCTAGCAAACATACACTGCATTCAGATGTTTTGCTCAAACATGCTAAAAGAGTTACTGTCTGTCTGCAGTGCTTGACTTTTTTTACATCAATGAACCTTTCAAGAAAGGATGGATCCAAATATGAGAAATCACTTGTTAAGCAATCACAAGTTTTTCAGAACTAATATAATATGGTTAGGACAATGAAATCTTTTAGTAAAATATCTGTTTTCTTCTACTTAGCACTCACTTACTAGCACAATGCCAGAAGTAATATAAAATTGCATTACTATAAACAGCTAATATAGCAGTCCTGTTTGCAATACTTTGCATTGCTTTTACTGCATCCATTTTATTGTATTTTCAAGTTTTTTAGCATAAATATAAATGGGGTTTGCAGTCTATCTATGCATTCGTGCTGTGGAAATAAAAGTAGCAATGCCTAAATTAGCTAATTTAAAGCTATATTAGATATGGCTAAGTGAACTGTTATTACAGACTGCAGAGCACATAGATGTCACAATTCTATTGGAAAAATACTCCAATCAAGATCTTTAATTGGCAAAATCTGATCAAGTTCCCTCAACTTGACTACATTTATGTGACCATATGTCATCAGAGGCTCCAACTGACTCTTTACCAGTGCTATCTCTGCTAAGTGCTCCTAGTGATTTTCTGTCTGCGTTAATAAGAACATATCAGGAACACACTCTCCAGTATACTTACTCTTAAGTTATTGCCTTTTATGTGACAATATTGTGGACACCCATGCCATAGACTCTATCACCAAATTATCATAGAGAAATCTCTGTCAAATGGTAACTTAGAGATTGTTTTAACAGCTTTTTATTTTGGCAACATTTTATTTGCTTCATTTGGTAATTCTTAACTTACCATTTACATAAGTGAAAGGCAATCCAGTGTTTTTGCACTTCCTTAGAATTAAATTGTTTTAATGTAACAAAGTGGTCAATATGCCATTCCATTTATAGGAAAACTACACTTTCGAACTATAACATAAAACTATGTTTAACTTTACAGAAATAGAAGGTATTCAAAGGTTTATAAACTAAAGGAAGAAGAATTTTTGCAAACAGTAATATTTGCTCAAAATATACTGTAAGTATCACAAGAAAATAAGAACAAGTTAGTAGTCTCCTTTCCCTTCCATTCTGTACTGATCTCCTTTATTTTCTGAACTACTTAAAACATGTTGAATACAGAAAGAGCTTCAGAAACATCTGACAGCATTATCCACTATGCTAGCAAAAATCTGACAAGGTTAATCAGCTGATTTAAAGGAGTCTTACTTCCCTTCGTAGGCAATTGTTGCTATCAGTTTTCTTGTCAGCACAGTCAATAATGTCTCTTAATTTCTTATTAACAGATGTGGGATAAACATTCTATTACAACTCAAATAAATGAGAGGAATCTTAATTTTAGGCCAGCTTATCAAAGCGATATCCTAGTTATTGTTACAGCTATGGTCTTTTTTTCTTCAGGTTTGGGTGTTTTTTAGCTATTGCTTCAATTAACTACCATAATGACCACATAATGATAAAAAAATATGATTTTTTGCCACTTTGTTTTCTAACTACAAATTATTCACAGCTCTTTTCAGACATTTCTGTATCTTCCTCCACACTGCTCCCTCATTATTCCCAAAGTTGATTTATCAAGCTATTTGCTATATATTTAAATATAACTACTTTTCTGCTCCTGTAGTCAAATAAGTTTACTTTTTCAACAGCTACATGTAAATTTCATATTACAACCTGACCCTTCAATTCTTAAAAAGTAAAATATTCAGGGTAGATATAGCACATAGAAAAATTACTGTAGCTCAAAACACAAAGAAGAATAATGCAACATTTTGGAAAAGGATATAAAACACCACCAGGGTTACACACCAGCTTTTTGCTGCTTAAATATCAACATTGCATGTACATTCTAAAACATGGAATTAGACACACATATCAAATGTGAGGCATGAGAAGTCACATTTTGGGTTTTGTTACTTATGTACAAATATTCAGCACCATCATTCTTGAGTTTCAGATGGTTCTGCCTCAATGGAAATGAAAAAAAAAGAAAGAATGTGATTCATTTGATGTAGAATTATGTCCTTTTTGAGACAAGTGAACAACATTTCTACTAAACCCAAGCTCCAAGTGTATTTTCAAACCAAGTGCTCTTCTTCAGAAATTCGCCAAATGTGGATTTTCAGTCTCACACTAGCACACAGAATACCTATTTTTGAAATAAGACTTTCTTTTTAGCATGGTGAAAAATGTCAGATAAATTTGGATATTAATGAATATTTCTCTGTATTGCTTGGTCTAACCATGATTCAGATGAAAAAAAAAAGAATTCCAGGTAAGGTAAATCAGAGACAAGTGAAACTCAAAACATTACTTTATCCACATGATGAACAACAACTGTAAAAGCCAGTTCCATTGTTAGATTTCAGAGATATTAGGCCTGATTTTAGGGTCAGAAGAGATTATTATGATTATCCCAATTCAGATTGTCTTAATACAAGGATTGAGGACAAACAGACCTGTAGTCTCTGTTACAATGATAGCATGTCTGTTAGATGCCTGACTTTGGTCTGAAAAATTAAATCATGGATATTACATGTCTATAAATCAGTTACCAAGGGTTAGTTATGCTCATGTAGTAAAACTGAAGAGACACATATCTTTTGCTCCTCTCTAAATGTTGAGAAAAACAGACACACAAAAAACCAAAACAAGCAAAAGCCAAAAGTTTTTGTGGCTTACAGATTTGGTTTGTGGGATTTTCCTCAATTTAGTCAGAAATACACAAAAAAAAAAAATCTAAGAGCGACACTTCTGATGACAAACATGATATCAACCAGATTAAACACTAACAGAATCATCCAAACCACTTTTAAAATTAGCCTACAAGAGTAAATAAGATAACAGCTTTCTGCCAAGTTTTTCAATATTTGATGAAAAACATGAAAAAAACCACCCTTGACTTTCATATGGTTTGACTTTCTTTCTCAAAATGGAACTTTAAAGTACAGAAACAGTAAAAAGAAAGAAGGACATGAATGTCATCTATCAAAGCCAACTCAATAGCATGGAATATACCTTCAGCTGCCTTGACTCTTTTTATATCAGAGAGAAGACTACAAATGCACTGACAATATTCGAACGCACAGTAGCCCATACAGCAGTAACTAAGCACATAACTCACACGATCTCATCCTCCTAGATTTGAAGTGCCACTATTCTGGGCTTCAATATCAATTCCAGAATATTTCAGAACACTTATTATTATTATAATGTTGTTAACATTCATGAAACCACCCTGAATATTAACAAAACCCTATGCATTTACTGGTTATAAAATTGACCCCATGATGCTCTTTCACTGTCATTAAAGACACAGGTGACAGAAGAACAGCAATGAGAGAACACAGATCCTTTAATTTTAACCACTAAATTTCCTACAGCACAAGCAGTGAATAGCCTTGCAATGGAAGAAAAACTCTTATTAATAATTTCAGTCTTTTCATCTTCAACCTACTAATTTTCAATGCATTTCCTAAGAACATATTTCTCCTTTATTACAGTTCTTGATTCAGCCCAAAGTTAGTATCTTGTTTCAAAGATGTTGGACCATTCTACCTCATACCAGCAAAAAGCTTTTAAACAATCATAAATTCAGTTTTATATCTACTGTGCTATTACCATAGAAAAGAATTACTGTTCAAGAACATTTCCTTTGGATGATAATTATAATAAGAATAGGTTCCTGAGGGCATAATGTTACAAAGTCCCAAAGCTGAAAGATTGTTTAAAACCTTATTGAGGTAGATGTCTGCTATTTTATTTTTTAAAAAAGTGTATAACAAATCTGAATGTTTTTTATTTTTTTCTTGTTTAGAAGAAAAAAGAACCACATGCAGTTTAGAATTCATTCAGTGAGAATAATCATTGTGGTACAGCGATTTTCATCCTAAAAGGTCCTTATTCTTTTGCACATGTATTCAGTCATTTCTGTGGTGAAATGTAACAACTGTTTCATAATGTCAGCAGTTTGAGATGTGCCAGGTTAATCATTTTGAAGTACTCAACAATTGGAGAAGGGGAGAAAGTCCAGAGATTTTTCAGGGGGACAGATACTAGCAGTCTATATATACCTCAGTAGGAATCAGTTTTGTTGTGTTTGAAGCAGATTCTTAGACATGTTAATTAATGCATGACATTAACTGATGAAAGGATAATGCCATGCCTTAGAGGAAACATTCACACAGCACAGCAGCTAGAACCCTCACCTAGGGACAGAGGCAGCAATCTGGCATTGTCCTTCGGTGACACACCCCAGGCTGGGCACAAGAAACAGACCCACAGGGTCAGTCATGCTGTGATCAGAAATAAATTCTTATCTGGACTTATATTCATTTGATTTTCATCATCTTAAACACAAGAAGGCTTCACAAGAAGCCAAGAATCTGCTCTTAGATGTCCTTTCCCCACTCTCCCATATTGTTCAGATATATCCCTTAAAATAAGCATACAAAACCGATATACACTACTGACACTGGCTAAAAGCATTTTGATAAATAAGGCAATTTCCATGTGCTTATGCCTCAGTTCTCTATATTTTATTAATAATGTGAATTAAATAAGCTAAAATATATGTCACTATCTTTCAGACACACACACTAGAAGATTTAGAAGCTATGCAGCTAGGAGATGTTCAAACAGACTGTATCTGCTGTAATCACAAAGAACGTCATTTTTTTTTGAAAGCACATTACTGCAAAAGAGCAAGAGATATATTTTTTATTATAATTTTTTAAACTAATAAATGGATACAAACAGGAGGGATTCCAAATATCTATTGACATTTAAAGTGGTTTGAGTTTGGATCCTGAAGCACGCCTGAGATTATTATGACAGTGCACTTTGTTCTCCACCTTGGTCTTCAGGAAAGGAATTCATTTTCACTCTATATAAAAGACTGGTTCAGAAAATTAATCTTTTTGTATCATTCATGAATTCTGTTTCAAGAATTTGCCATAAGTGTTTATTGCTTTTCTGTAACCATCAGTCAGTCACTGTCAGTGTCCTCTCTAGGTAAGATACTTGATAGCTACTCACAGCTGGGTCACAGCCTGTGCAATTGTTTTTGAACCTTAAAGAACACCCCACCTCGTTAACTTTGATGCAGCTGCTTATGCAGCATCATGATACTTCACACACTTATTAACTTTATCACACAAGTTAGGCTATTCTCCCACTGTTCAGGATATATCTGCTAATAACCTTCAACATCTCTCCTTTCAGAGAAGTTGTAACCGGCTTTCAGCCAGTAGTATTGTGCAATCCTATCACAGATACTGTGATCAAGAGAATAGAATAGTTCTAGAAAATATATGTATAAAACGCTTATTGTTAGATATTCTTCTTTTCATTGAGAATTAACTGATCTTCTGTGACCATTAGAGAATTTAAAAATCCATTTTAAAATCTTTTCCAAGACATCTCATCTCCTCTAAAGGAGAAATAAAAATCTGCAGATATATGATGGTATTCATATTAAGGTAATGTTAGGGAGACAATATTTCTATGGAGACAAACCAGAAATAGTAGCAAGAAAGCCAGCAAAATCCTGATAAGTAAAAATCAATATTTTAGTATTTACAGATGAAAAATAATTAGAGTAAATTTTAATAAAGTAGACTTAAAAAATCAGACTCAGACACACACTCATGAATAGAAAACACATGCCTTTAATAATCTCTCAATTGAGGCATATACATGTCTGATAAAAGCACAGCCAAATCAAAAGTGTTTAACATGGCCACAAAGAGAGCCAACAGGCAGAGAAAAATAAGAGAGAGGACCATTACATGTTTGGCATATTTAGCTAGATTACCTTCCACATGGTCCATTTCTACAGGCAGAACCCTTCCTTGAACTGGTTGTATCTACTGCTTGCCAGTTGCAGTGGAAGGAGTAATTAATTGCTTGTTATTTGTGAAACCAGGTTAACATTTAGTTAGGCTTTCAAGTCTGAATTAAAAGCAGCTCATGTATGTATACACATACATATATACATATAGTAAAAAGTCTACATGGAATTAATGCACGAAACAGAAAATCAAAATGTTGAAACTGATAGCAAAAATATTTCTTAGCTTCCTAAAAAAAAGGAGAAAAAATTACGTAGAATGTGAATTATTTCTTAGTCTATGAAAAAAATTCCATTACTTTGAAAAAAAAAAAAAAGTCAGATTTACCTATATATTAGTTCATGCATTAAACTACCTTGCATTTTCTTTATATGCAAAACTGAGCTCTATCTCTTTTTGAACTGTACTAGAAAACCTGTTACCAACTTTTATGGCACTGTCACAAAATAACTATTAAATGCTTATTGGCTGGTACGTGATACAATAACTTACAATTTCCATTACTAGAGGAAACTGAAGTAACCCATATGTCACCACCCTTATAGTATTTTACAACATGTCTGTCCATCCTTTGAGCAGCCTCATGTCTACTCATCCTGAGTGGTGACTAAACCAGGAGCTACCCAGTTGTGTTATCGTGAGTGCCAGAGCTCAGGATCCTCAGCTGTGCACCACCTGTGCTCTAACCAGCAAGCTGGGGCTAGTCCAGTCACCCGAAGAGGGACTGCATTACCATCTTGAAGATATTGTGTAGATAAAATAAGGACTCTTCCTCACAGCAGTACTGATGTAAATCCTAATGTACAATCTGGAAAGCATTACTGCATTTCTTGCTTGTAATCAGCTAAAAGAAGTCCTGATATTGTCTGTCAGATTTATTATTATCCATAAATTCTGTTTTTCTCACATTCCTGTACTTATACTGGGTATGATTTTCTTTTCCTCAAAATCCCTATATTTGACAGCATTTGTCAGCACACCGAAGTAAAATAACAGATCTTACTGCTATGCTGCTTCTGCCTTTAAATGTATCTATATAAACCCCTCAGAATGCCTCCAGAAAAATGAAGGGTTTGTTGACTTGTGGCTTTTTAAGTGACTGAAAACAAAAGCAGATTATAATATGCCACAGAAGAAATTAAGACAGTGAAGTCTACGTCTGCATATATATGCGTATATGAATTTAAATATTTTATAATCCTTCCCACTATTTAATGACTCAGTATTTTTATGTAAATGGTTTACAGCAACAAACAAAAGGAGAACATCTAGAATATAGTGCAACATATTGAGACATAAAAAGTCTGAGACCCTCAAACCAGTCATATCTCAGAATAAATACACATCAGGAAGACAATAGGATGAGTCCTGATGTGGATTTCAGTAGAGATGCTGTCAATCAAACCAATATTTAATTCAAAAGACTTTGTTAGATCTCTTAAGTTACAGGCCAGCTGGGGATCCCTTCCTCATCAATCACTGCATCCCTAGGTTTCTGGGATTACTCAAATTAACTGTCTGTGCTCTTGCTGTGCTCCCCCACAGAGCATTGTTCCATAGCCTGAGTCTATGTCCCATCTAAACTGTCACCTGGCACTTTGAGATGCCTGCTAAAGAAATTCTGGGACTAAGATAGATAAAACTAACACACATCCCAGTTTCTACCCTGGAAGCTGTTGCTAATGACTATTTTAGGGGGATAGGAAGCATGAAGAACACCATAGATTTTAAGTATTGACAATGGGCAGGAACAGGGCTGTACACAAACAACACACAAATGTCTTTGGGTTGAAGGTGTGTTAATTTCTAAAGGACAAGAAGGAGGAAAGACGAAAGACTTCATTTTCTCATTAATATGGATCAGCATTAATCCATATATTGTCTTTCTAGACTGGACCATGTAATACCTACTGAAGCAAGCCAGTGCTAGAGAAGTGATCTTCTATATCTACCTAGAGAAGCAAGATCTAGCTAGAGAAGATCCTAGCATCATGTTTCAAAATCCAAATTAAACCACCTTACCTCAACATGAAAGTCTGCCTCTGCAGACATTGCTGATGGCCTTGATCTCGAGCTTTCAAGGCTTGGAAATACTCAATATGAATTTGAAACAGACAGGATTTCTGAAATAACTAAAACCAGAGAGGCAATAGGTACATTGACATTCCCATTTCATACCACCTCCACCTAGAAAGTTAATTCAGCTTCAGGAAAGGATATTGCATCTTTGCTGCAGACTAGCACCAGAGCAGCGAGGATAATTAACTTGGGCATGCTGCATTGGAAGAAACAAGAGGGAAGCGAGCTGAAGAGATCCTTGCTGCTCCAATTCCTCCTGTCCTTGCAGGAGATCCTGCTGATTCTTTTTCTTTGCTTCATAAAGGTTGAGAAAACCGTAACTTATACTCAAAATCTTGTATTAATACTCAGAACACCTACCCTAAATCATCCTGTACAGAGACACCAGCAAAACTGCTACAGCTTCTTAAAGTACATTTCTCACTCAAAATCTGTGAGAACAGAGAAAAATAATCTGGCAGGCAGCAGGAGCAGCAGACAGCTGAAGATCCTCTCTGAAGTGCGGTAAATGGTCAAGAAACAGATTGTACTTGTTCTCAGCTGAAGCCAGATGATATGGTAAGGGCATATATTATATATAGTAAGGGCAACTAATGTATTTTAGGCAAGGAAATTTTTTCCTGGTTTTATTGAGATAAAATGTTATAATGGCAGCTATAGCTCAACCCATATATGCAAGGGATTCCTATGACATTTTATAGCTAACCTGTGCTATAAAGAACATAGAGATTAAACAAAATCTGCAGACAATGCATTGTTTCTTCAACGAGACCAAAAAAAAAAAAAAAGTAGACAATATCACAAGCATGCAATTAATGCAAATAAGAAACAGAAGAGTGCTGCTTTATGCTAGGCAGTGCCAGCACTTCAACGTCATGTGCTTTAAATATGTCAGAGAGACAGAGAGGAATGTCAAATCTCATCCCCTCCACCAATACTGATCTTTTTCAACTAGAAAGTTTCCCTTAAGACAAAGGTTATTTACTTTCCAAAGTAGAGTCCTTCTGTGGCAGAAACAAAGGTTTTAGTCATGATGGCTCTGACTTTACACAGATGACCCACCTGTCAGACAATAAGTACTCTCACATCCTCATCAGACTGTCCAACATTGAACTATGCTATATTCAAAAAAGCATCTGAATGCTGACACCAAGTCAGCAATGGTGAAACTGTGCTTTGCTGGGATGTTGCGTTTCCCTGCCCCCATGGCTAGTTCAGTAATGTACCATCTTGAAGCACAAAGGATTTTGTACAGAAATGTGTTGCATGCAGCATACTTCTTAAAACAGACCACTAGCACTGTGGTAAGCTCTCTCTGTGAACCTGAAAGATCATCATAAATTATACTGAAAAACTAATGTAATTGCACTAATCGTTCTAAAGCCCAAACTACTTAGTACCTTAAAATTTTGATTAATTCTGAAAAATACCTCTCTAGTCTAATCTAAATTTCTTTCTTTATGAAATATGACTCTCACCAAAAGCTGGATATATTCATGAAAGGCAATCCAATACATATTTGCTATTTGTTCTTCTCTACCCATTACAATAAACTACTGTTTTGCAATGCACCTTGGGAATGGAAGAAATAGAGAAACATCATGGTATATGGATAATTAAAAAGATTCAACAGAAGTCATCTTGGATAAAGACTTACGAAGGTGGTAAGTCATGGCTGATATAATGGAATCGATACTTTACAGATGTCTTGTAATACCACCCATAGGTAAAATACACAGAAATACAATACATAAATAATGAAAGAGTATATGAAAACTTCTCTCTTTCTTCTTCTGAGACTTAACACTAAGAATTTCTTTACATTTTTTCCTTACTTAGTTACTACATGAAACCATACTTAAAAATAGTTATAGATCTTGGAACAATTCATTTGTCTTTGCCCAAAGCCTCCATCAAGATTCAATATAGAAACAGAGAGGAAACCAATATTGATTTGAATTCTACTCCATCATATTGATTTGTGAAAAGGTTGGCACCTGTTTAATCTCTCAGTTCACTGTATGACTATATGTTGTGTTCTAATAAAATACTGTGGTTATGCAACACAGAGGAAATTACCAATCTTCCAGGGCCAGATTGCACACAGGGTGACACTGAATTACTTGCAGAAATAGGGGAGATAGCAGCAAATGACCACTCAACAGAGAGACGCTTCCAGGTGCAGGTCACAATACACAAGTGAGGACCATGTACTGGGCGTGGAAGTGGGGGAAACATGAAAGAAAGAGAATCAAACTCAGAGAGCAAGCCCCTGACATAAGAAATTAATCTTGAGATTCATCAGAAATTGGGCATTTTGTTTTAATTAAGGAAGCCACTGAAACATTCTGTAATGAGAGTCACACTGGAGTAACAAACTCTGCGGGCTGCACCCTAGATTCAGATTCACTCTTTCATTTTAAGCCAGTTCAGCCTGCAAATGTGTGTTTTCTGCTTCACTGGTTACTGTGTTCCTGTTTGTGCTTGAATAAGAAAAAAAAGAGCTCTAGAAGCTGAATGTCCTTTCAGTGACTCTGTCAAGGAAAAGTCCTCTTCTGAATACTCAGAAACCAATCAGAATTACTGAAAAAAAACCAAAATCTCAGTGCAATTCCCTCATGCTTATTAAGTAAATACTTTGTGCTCTCTTTTACCCTCACTTGCCCTAATAAAAAAACACTTATTTATCTTTAAAATTTCTAATGAAGTTACATTATAATACGACTGTGCAAGTTCAGAAAACCTACACTGTATTTTTAATCTTATGGAAGAAAAACTTGGACATAAAGCTTTGAGAAAATTACAGATGGTGCTAGAATCACTCAAACTGAAATGTTCTCATACTATCGCCCATGCTTCTCCGTACAAGCAATAGCCACTTATTGTACTTGTCTTGGACTACTTGCTAAAAAGGCTTCAGGGAGTAAATGCTTCAGTGCCTTCAGTTGTCTGTCTACCCAAGCACTGTATTTGGAAATAGCTGACTTTGTAAAAGAATACCTATTTTTTGTACTGTCAACCTTGAGTATATTTAGATAATAGTCCTTAGTTAAAAACAAAACAAATGCCCAAGAACTGATATCAGCCAGACACCACCCCTAGATGGTATCGTATCAACAATTTAAAAATATACTCACTTATTCCATAGCATTATAACTGAAGTTTATTAATGGATACAATTTTAAGAATGTGAGCTTTTATGACAAACAAGGACAGGAGACATAGCAGTCAATCACCTGAAAGCAACAGTTCACAGGTTGTTAAAATCACCAGTCTGTTAATCAGCTACACAACACAAATATCCTCACTGCACCATAGACAACATTAAGCAAGAAAACGTGTAGGAGAAAGGATTTGCCTCCCCTCTATGGTGGGAGAAAAAGCAGGAACAGGCAAAATGATACAGAAACTTCAGACACAGAGGGAACAAGTCCAAGTGCTGTCCTGAGTAAAGCACTAGGAACAGAGCTTTCAATCACATTTCAATCAAGATGAATTTACTACTATAAGCAAATAAGCCCTCTTTCTTCTCCTTAGTTGTCATATTCGTGGAAAATCAATCTTGGTAGGCAATTTTAGAGCAAAGAACATATAAGATGTAACTATTTTCATGCCATTCGTTTTCCTAAAAGAAAGCTTGTATGCAGGTACCCCGTTCAGTCAATAATGAGCAGTAGCATATTTCTCCTTAAATCCTGCATGATCCCTGTATTTTGTTTAGTTTTACTCTCCATTACATTTGCTTTCCAACAAAGTCCAGTAACTTCAAGTTTTTCAGACCTCATTAATAAACTCTATGGGAATTTGCAAGTTAACTTTTCCGTGGAAAAGACACTGTTGCAAGTGAAGCAGATGTTGGCAAGATAGAGCTATTACATGATTATAGATAGTATCCATCTAAGGATCTCAAAGCACTGTATAAAAACTAGTAATGGATACAATGGGAAAGTTACATCACTGCATTTTCCATAGTATCTTAAATTCATAGGCAGAATACTCCTCTGGCATCCAGCAGGCATTTTGCTCTGTACAAGTCTGTTTCTAAGAAACCAGTGGGCTGAAAGATTCCAATCAGATGCTTTTGCAACTTGCAATTGAATTTCAGTACAGACGTATAATTGCACATAAGAGAACTTTCACAGCAAAAGTGATTTGGCTGCTTCAAATTTTCTACATGATACGTCTGTATGGTTTATGCTGTACTAAGAGGATGCTTTCTGAGCATGCTTTGTCTTCCCAAAGTAAAAGTTGCATGTATGTTTACTGTCAGCAAAGCACACCTCTTTGAGATACTCTGCTCACCAAATTTCAGATCCATTTGAACTTATTAACATTTTTTTTATGTTATGTATGACCTGTAATTCAGCCATGTAAGAAATCACCTCTATGGCATTTTCCACTCCGTGTAGTGCAAATACATTTTTAACTTAAAATAGGCAGTGTATGGCCTCTTAGGGCAAAGAAGGAGATTCATCTGACAGATTTGAGCTCTGGAAATTGTTCTAAATAATCTCCATAAAAAGTGAATTTTGGTGAGCCTTAGTTCTCAAGGTTTTGTTGGAGTGGTTTTTTGCCCCTTGGATCTAACTGGAATTCAAATGTGTTGTTGCATTTAATAGTTATTTCAGCCTACAGCAACATATAAATAATGCACTTTTTTAAAAGTGTTAACATTTTTCATTATTTGTTGTGTTCTGCTCATGTACCTCTTTTATTCTAGAAAATACTTTAAATATATATATTTTTATTACCACATTGCTTAAAGAAATGTATAATGTTGCTAACGTGCAACTTAAAAACGTGTTCTGACAGCAATCATATTGTAGGAGAACTCTATTACATATTTGGACATCACACTCATTAACACATTAAAAATACAGCTATATTATAATCTGATTGCCTCTCACATAGATATCATGCTCAGGAAGAAGATTTCGTTTTAGGAGTTAACATCTATGCATGACAGTGCATAGGATGTTATCTCAAAATGGAAAAAAAGTTTTATTTTGTCATATTGGTATTTCACTCAACTATATAAATCCATTCACTCCTATATCCACTCATGGTATTGAAACAGGAATATTTTAAAATTCTTCCCTTGACATAGGCTTACAATGATTATAGATTATAACTAGTTTAAGGTAAAACTGTGGGTTTTCTGTGTGATCTCAAAATAGAAAGTCCTAAATTTCAAGGCAATTTTGCCAGGCACTGGCACACTAGCAGTCACTCTCTGCCAAGTACTGTTATTTCAGTGAATTTGGCAATATGGAGAAAGAGGTTTAATCAGAACTTTGATGTCCTTTTACACATATATTTCCAAAAGAGTAAATAAAGTTATTCTTTTTTTTTTAAAGTAGAATGAAATTAAGGAACCAAGTTAAAGCAAAACAGACAGTTTGTGGCACTTTTCGACACAAATTCCTCATGTCCCATATCTGGGCTTATCAATAAGAAATCTTGCCATTACACTTGTTTTTTTGAAAACCAGGATGTGAAAATGTTTACTGGTATACAATAATAAAATTTGGCATTAAATGGCAGAAATAAAAGGAAAAATAGAAGAAGAATTTTAAATCAATTCTATTTCTGTTGTGTAAGAGGATTAAACATCAAAACCAAATTTCATCTTTTTTCTTAACAGAGCTGCGATATAGCATGACCAGACAGCTTAGCTATCTGTATTTAAACATCCACTTTTTAGACACTGAATATATCAGAGTAATATACACATGAAGACAACGCAGTTATCCTCAATTTTAAATTTACTGCTGAAATAATGTACTTCATAAACTCTGTTTGTCACCTGTATGTATTTGCAGTTTACCAATACAATACCATAGTTAGAAGAATTAAATGTATTTCAAATGATACAGAATGGAAACTGGGCATGGTCTCCTAGCCAAGATGATATCTATTTGGTTTGTTAAAATAATTGAGCTTGTATTTTGACATTACCATTAATGTCCTTGAAAAGCGATTTTCTAGACAGATCTTAGGATAAAAAGCTAATCTGACACTCAACAGAAAGTTCCGATTTTGGTGTGATTTTTAAACAAGAATCATGATTCAAAAATATTTCTTAGGTCAGAGGGAAAAAAAAAAGAAAAAAGAGAAAAAAAAATGACCATCTCTTTTCTGGAGCAGTGTACATTGGCTTAGTTTAAGACTGATGCTATATGCAAAAGAGAATAACAAATAATCTCTGTCTTATTTCCAAAAAGGCAAAAAGAATTTGTGATGCTTTCGTCAAATACTTTCTATTTTGTTTGGTGTTAAACTCAGAAAACCTTGACCCGTTTCCCTATGGAAATACATTTTCGTCATAGTGTGCACACTTGAGCAGAGAATTCTTCATGAGTTGAGCTACAGAAAGGGGCTTTCTCTTCATGTCAGTCTGAATACAGTCCTTGAATGCATCCATAAATTATAGGAGCTTTCATGAAAACTCCATAATTAAGGATGTAACTGGGTTTAGAAGGATAATTTTCACACTCCTAACATCCCAACTTTATGCAATATTGCATATGTGTTTAAAAAGGAGAATGTTAAACCCATGATACATTATAATCTGGTAGGTTTGATATAGTATGTGACTTATGAATTAAACAGAATTTCTAAACATACAGGCAGTGGTTTATGTGGGCTGTGGAATTTTCAGCAGCATCCTAATTGTTGGAGATATGCTGGCTCCACTCATAACTCGGATATGGCTGCTTTTTAAAATCTAGCCTCAAGCTTCATGCTGTGAAAATGTCATATAAACAGCTGAACAGTTCTCCAAAGGAGAAGACCAGCATGATCTTATGCTTGGAGGAATTCCAACTGAAATTTGCAAGACATCCCTTTTACTTGGGGTTGACACCAGTATAATTTGCAAATACATATAGCATTTTGTGTTTGCAAATACAAGTAACAGTTTATGCAAATGAATCCCATTGGCAATGTTTTCCAAAACCATAGTTTTTAAAAAAAAACTTAAAAAGAACTATGCATCACATATTTGTGACAAAAAAATTGCATTTTTAAACTTGCTTACCTACTATTCAGTTAGCAAGTGTAGTAATTCAGCTATAATTTTGCAATGCAAGCATGAGACATAAAATATTTGAGTTACAAAAAAATCCTCAGTTTACAGAACTTAGGCAAACAGGGACTCCATTTCAGAAAAAACAACCCACTCAGGTTCAGCATATTTCTTCTCTAGTATTCTATAGTTAAAAAATTGATCATAGTCATTTCTTCAGCTGTGTTTTTCATCCTGAATAATTAAATCTATGGAGTTTACAAGGAATGTATTTCTTTTTACTCCTCACGTTCATCTTGTACAGAAAATTACAACTAAAGAAATGAAGGTGGTTTATTATTTTGAATAAAATCATAGAATCATAGAATGGTAGGAGTTGGAAGGGACCTTTAGAGATCATCAGATATCCTAGATCTTTCTTCAATTTGACACAATGTATTTATAGAGTGTTATCTCTATACTCCTTTTCCAAATTATTCTACCACAAGACTCAATTAACTCAAGCCAAAAGAGAAAGTCAAACCAAACGTAAATATGTGTAAACTATATTTTACTGCAAATGAGCGGTCTATTAGCCCTTCGCTTTGCACAAGCAATATGATTACAAGTAGTCAAGACTTTATCTAGCCTTAAATTTCAGATGAAAGATACCTTGGAAACAGGTCAAATCAAATTAGTATACCCAAGTGCATGTTTATGAAGTGTTCGAGCACAAGGCAGGCATCTGTTTTACACCTAAACTCAGGCAAATTTAGTAATATATTTTTCCATATGAGTAAAACTGATTCAATTACAGTAGTAATCACTTAAGAGAAGTCTCTTCAGTACGTATCTTTTAGTGGCATAAAATATGACTTGGCAATATTCTTGCAGATGAAAGTACTTAATAATGCACACCCCTGAAAATACAGTTTCTTTTGTAATGAATAAGAAACATAGAATTTCTCATCATGGTAAAGATAAGAATCTGTCTAAAAGTAATAAGACCAATTAGAGCACTGTATCAGACTTCAAAAATAGGTTTTCAACAACTATGAAACATATCACAAAACTGCTTACAGTAACTTCTGCAATCTGCCTCAAAAGCGCTGGAGGAAACAAGTATGACTGTTTGTGAAGCAGATGATATTTCAAGAAAATCTAATTTAAAAAAATTAAAACATACCAACTGACAGAAATGAATAACTAATGGTAAATGTTATCCTTTTGAACAGAATGTTTCTTATGAAATACAGCATGTGTGTAAACCATAATTCAGCCTTCACTACAGCCAGCTTGGGAAAGAATTTCAGATTGCTTTATAAAAAATATGATCCCTGTCATAAAATAAACTAAATAACAACATAATTTCACACTTACAGAAGATCTTCCTGCCAAGGATGAAGATGAACAGGTGTTATCTAACTAAGGCTAATCACATTCCTACAAGGACTGTTAGTCGTTATAGTATTCTCTGCATACATGGTCAAACAAGAAGAAATAGATATACACCTCAAGAGCTCACTGTGAGTTAGTGAATTGCTAAGAATACCACTCTGGGGTCCTGACTCCCTTATTTTTGCTCTCACAGTTAGATCATTAAACTATTATATTTTCCAGAATCCACTCAAGTGTAGAAATGTAAGAAATATGAACCAGATAAGACATTTTGAAATATACAACAAGGCTTCCATTAATAAGAACTAATACTATAAACAGTCATTAAGAGAGGGAATTAATGTAGTCCTGACCTCCTTTCCCCCTTCATGTCCTTTGTACTGTGGAACTGTGACATAATTCTCTGTTGACAATTCCTAACAAGCTCTGAAGAGCTGGTCTTTCATATGATTAGGAATATAGAGTTTTTAATACTATGATTCATGCTGTTTCTTTATGCTAACAGCTAAATGGTTTTGCTAGAATGGTGGTTAAACCTAACAACTTCAGAACTTTGTACAAAGAAGACAAGTACCCTCAGCTCTATGTTACAGATGTGGACAGTGAGCTAATGAATCAAAATGACATAACAATAACCTCAGCCACTGCTGGAAATGAACCAAAGGCTCAGGAAGGCTAAGGTAAAATCCCCTCTATGCAAAGCAATTATAGCCATTAAGGCTAGTGTTGAATTTGATGTATACACTCTTAGCGTGGAAAGTGGACATTGGATGTGAAATGAGAAGAAAAGGGTTTTTATCCACTACAAATGCAAATCCCAAAGTTCTCAAAGAGTTTTGAACATAAGAGGCTATTAGTCTCATTCCTTCTACTCCATACACTTCACCTGAATGCTTTATACTTTTGGCTTTTGTTTCTCCAAGTTATATTTTCCCTGTACTTCTTTCCCTTAAATTTCATTAAATTTAAATCATTAGTATGGCATCAGCTCTTAAAGCTTTACTTTTCCTTTTTCATTGATTCTGCTACATTTTATACTTTTCCAGTTTCCTTATTTTTTTATAGCCAGTTATTTTTCTTTTTCCTTTGTTTTAAAAAAAATACAGATACTCAAGTTGCTATTTTTAAAAGCGTTTGAAGACATTAAGAGTATAAATTGTACTGACAATCATCAGCCACTAGGAATATAAGCTTTTTCAATGTCTCTGACAATCTTATCATTCAATTTTCAAACACCCTCATAAGTCACCACACTGATCTCTTTTTTTAAAGCATGAATACATCATGTTTTCTCAACTTTCACATGCATACAGTGAATAAAAGAAAATCACCTGAGCCTTTTGTAAAGCAAGACAGTATACCTAGAGGGACATACCTTGTTCTTTTATTTTAAACCATAGAAATGAGAGCATTTTCTGAAATTTCTTTTCTACTGAAGTACACCCAAATACAAGAATTCACAAAAGGCATTATCAACCTTTACCACAAAAATACGGTGTTAGACTTCCAAAATAAAGGAGAAAGTATACTAAGTCAGCAAATACACATATTTACTTGTACTCATAACTCAATCACAGCTAGTAGAAGGAACAATTGTCTGTAGAAAGTTCAGATCTCAGGGCAGCTGGGAAGAATCAAAATGCCTTTATATAAAAAGGCCCTGAAAATTTCTGT
Source organism: Urocolius indicus (assembly GCA_013401255.1). Taxonomy (NCBI): domain Eukaryota; kingdom Metazoa; phylum Chordata; class Aves; order Coliiformes; family Coliidae; genus Urocolius; species Urocolius indicus. The sequence continues at coordinate 38,037 of WBNH01005426.1, forward strand.
CAGATTTGGGTGCTATCTTGGACATTCTTTTAGGAGTCTGTCTGGCAGAAATGATCCCTGAAAAAATTTCTAAGGGATGTTGAATGTTAAAAGTTCACTACGTTTTGTCTGAATTCTTTTAAAGTATCAAAACTCACACTCTTCTGTCCTATTCTATAACAGATTACAAGCACAAATGTTTGTTGTAGGGTCAGGGTAAGGATGAATAAATGCAGATACTTTCCATACAGAGAAAAAGAAAACCATGCAGAAATAGCCCTCTGGTTTTCACCAAAATTATGTTCCTCCCCAACTAAATCTGAAGAAACAGAAACAACTGAGAATCTCCACTTCACACACAGAATTATATCACAATATTGGTCAGTGTGTTACACATACTGAAGTAAGGGCTTTTGTATATGTGTTGCCATGTTTCAAATGTATGTTAGAAAAAAGTAATAATGTACACTCACACATTATAATTTCCCTTTAAGGCCTCAAACCAGTTCTCAGTGATAATCATGCCAATTTTACTGAAAGGTAAATTGAAGCATAAAGCCATTATGTGACTTAGTGAAAGTTACTTGGAAATTCTTTAAGGAAAGGGAATCAAACATAAATGTTCCATGGCATCCATGTGCTAGGAATAACACAGCACTGAGAGGACACTTACGCTTTTCATAGTGGTATGAAATAGCTGGAAATACAGTAGGAAATGTCTGCAGACTCTAAATATGGTAAATAGATACTTCTGTTTTACACACTTATACATAAAGTGAGGTGCATACTTCTATTTGTAAGATGGATTGCTTTCTAGACCACATAAGCCAATTCTGTTTTATTAAATAAGCATCATTGTTTCCAAAATTAAGATGATTTTTTGTCATTCAGGTAGTGTTTAGAACTTGGGCTTTTTCATTTGCAGTAGAAATCTTCTAGAAATAAAAATAACCTGAGAAATTTCCTTTTCTATTCATTACAATAGAGGATAGTGTCAACTTGAAGACTTTGGAGACCTTTTTTGGGAGATCAGTATTTTTTTTTTCAATTATATCTTCTGGTGATTTATGCATTTCAAATACCCCTCTTTCTTCTGTTGAATTTCTGAAAGATATTGCAAGCCTTTGGTTCCATGTCCAGAATCCTTGTGCCAAATTAGACCTTGAAAGAATCTCAGGTTTCACTGTTTACAATGATAAAGTAAACACAAGTTCTTTGCTTCATTTTCCATTTAGACTCATGTACTTCAGGTGAATCAAAACACAGAAACCAATGCTCAAATGAAAATAGAAAATGTTATAAATTTTAATTCTTCATGGAATCCTCTTTATTCAGCGTTGTTTATCTGCTCTGATTAACCCTATCACTGTAGGATCCATTGACCATACAGTGGTAACATCTGTATTTCAATCAGTTAACCAGTTTAGGTGCATTTTGTAGCTTGGCTTGTAACTGGAAATTCACTGTTCAATTGAGAGCTTCAGGTATCTTTGAAGCATCTGCTCTCATTAAAATGTTCAAGGTAGCCTTCTCAGCTCATAACAATTTACATTAATAACTCCATGGAACCACTCTAACTGCCTTCTAATCATCATTGATCCCTGTTTCACCAGTTAACATTGATAGATTATCCTTTACCACAATATAGCACTTTCCATTTTGGAAAAATTATATTCTCTAGATTTTTAAAATTTATCTCAAATTCTTTCAGCATTTATATTTTGAAACATCTTTGTATGTTTAAGTAATTTAAATTCTCAATCAGTTTCCTTATTAAGACAAGTGCCAGTTACAACAACTGTAACTGTATTAACAATAAAACACATGAGCAGAATTGTGCAGGTTTCCCATTGTTTTTCTAATATCGCAAGACTCTAGCCTACTGATATAATATTAGGTTTCAAGATTTAAGTATGCAAGATCTTAGAAAATATTTCTCTTATATTAAATTTCTTCTGCAGTGTAGCACTAATTTGTTCTTAAAGAATAACATTTTCTCCTGTGAAGAAAAACATATATTATTTAAACAAAAGAGAGAAAGAAGCAGCATATCTTTACCCTCCGCACATCTTTGCCAAATGTTTCGCTGTAGCTAGTGCCCAATATTTCAAACTGAACATAGGGGTTGGCGCCATCTTCTCTGAACTCCATAACACCAGTAAGCCCAGTTATGTGTCCCTGAGGAAATAAGAGTAGAACAAACTTGCCTTTATAAACATTTCTCTCCCTTAAATGTAAACCAAATCCGCTTTAAAAATGTTTACAGTGAACTTAAATGTGGCAATTACATGTTCTTCAATAGCTCAAATCTAGTGCCAATGCCTTTTTTCTTTTTATTTTTGAAGAAATTACTTTAGCACTCACACATCCACTGTATATCGTGGAAAAAAGCCATCACATCTTCGTTGTTCACAGGGACCCCAAAGAAATCAAGAAAGACCTTGGTGGGACATGAGACAACAGGTCTTTTATTGTAGCTGAGGGCAGCAGATTGAGTCCAAAAATGTTTGCCGAGCTCACAAGAGAGGCACGAGAAAAAAAGAATAAACTTTTAAGTATTATTTAAACCTCTCTTTCAAAGCATTGTGGAGTTTGATTTTGGATATGTAGCAAAGAAGTTTGAAAGGATACTCAAGGTTGAATTAATTCAGTAATAAAGGATGCTGTCATTAGGACTGGTAAAAGCATCACAATACTTGATCAAATTGCATCATTTTACTAGAGGAAATCCATTTCATCAATATGTATGGGGAAACAGTTTTGGGTTTTTTTTTTCCCCAAATGTGATTGCTAAATTTAGTGTAGTATTTTTTCCACTAGTATTTGTGATAAAACGACTTGCATTCAAAAGGTTACCATATTTATGCACAGTACTGTCCATATTTGAGAAATCTGACAGTGCTGCAAGACAGTGTAACTGTTAGTGATATCTTAGCTAAATCAGACCCCTCTGGGTTATAGTACCCAAATAGATACTTACCAATGCCCACCTAACTTGTGAAGCTAGTTGAGCTGTATTAAATGGAACATAGGTCTTAAACCTTACAGCTAGCTGGCCCCTCAAACTCCTTAACTTGTTTTCTTGTGGAAATTATTGTGATGCGTGCATATGTCAACTTTTATGACTATTCCTAATCACAATGCCATCACAGAAGGTAGTCACGAGACAAACAGAAGCAGAACACACACCACTAGAGCAACACTGCAGTGGTGTAATTTGTTTGTAATAAATCTTCTGCTTGTTTAACAACCATAGATCATTCTAGGTGGCTGTAAATCACTTGCTTGTAATAAATCAAAGAAAAGTTGAATAGAGGGCAAAAACCTCTTCAAAAGCTAATGTCAAGTAGAAATGAAGCAACTTTTTCAACTGGTCACGTTATTGTGGTTTGTCTATTCTCACCTTCTTAATAGTCTCTAGCATGGATCGTCCTCCATTCCAGGGTTTAGTGGATTTCCTCATGCAGTTCAGACTTGCCATGCTGTGCCATTTCCTGTCCTCCAGTTTTCTGTGGAAAGCGTTGGCCAGCATGAGCACACTGTCGTACAGGTACAAGTTGGAAACCTGCAAACGACAAGAAGAATAAGCGTCTCCATTTATTTGCACATTCTTTTGAAGAAACTGTAAAAAAACAGCAAGCAAGAAAAAAAATATGAAGACATAAGTAAAAACAAAAGCTGTGTTTGTCTGACATGTTCAACAGTTGAGGTAATTCTCACCTTCTTTCCTCTTTGTCACATGGGCCTTTGTAGCATGCTTGTATTGCTCGTGCATTACCTACAACACTGCAATGCAGTGCTGTAAAGATGTAAGAGATGGTAGTTCCAATATAAATTCAAGTAGAGAAGGAGTGCAGCTATCTATCAATGAAAGACAAGGATTGCTACTTTGTCAGTCTTTTCAGCAAGGAGAAAATGATAGAATGGAATTAAGTGCTTATTCTTTTTGTTCATTTGAACAAACTCCTTGGTAATTGCTGCCACAGTAAAATGTAATAGTAATGCAATTGTTTAGAACAGATGGAGAAGAAATTACAGTATTATTTTGGACTTATTATCTCTCTACATCAAATATATAGGAGACTGGTTACTATTCTACTTTCTATGAAGCTATTGATTTTAGCCTCTTTATTCTTCAATTTACACGAGAAAGAACAATACTTGATGACAAAGGCTCTAGTAAGAACACCACGCTAGTAATGCTCAACTATGTATTTAACTTTTCAAATCTAGACACAGCTAGCAATACAAGATCGGATCTTTGACACTCAGCGGTATCCACTGCAAGTGGTAAAACTTTAATAGTGCAAGCCAGCTGAAAGAAGTGATCAAAAAGAAAGAGATACTCTCTGCCTGTTTCTGGAGTTTATATGCACACTTCAAACCTAGGCATAGATTTAGGAGTATTTATTTACTCTTTACTAAACTCAAGTGTCTGGTTAGCACCAGTTTCCAGATACAGATTTTTTTAATTATTATTAAAAATATATTAAAGTAGATAAAGGTTTTCCTCATTGTGATCCAAGAATTTGCCATTTATCTTTTGGATTTCTCTAATTCACCATGGAAAATGGTGCTTAGAGTCCAGAGAAGAGCTGCATGTGGAAGATACTGTAGCTGCATACTTCCTATAAAAATGCCAGTCAGCTGTGAAAGCTTAAACATATATTACTGTTGCATCACTGGCTCCGAATAAACTTTTGGTTTTTTAAGATTCTCATCTTCATAAATAAAATTCTTCATGTTCCACAATCTGGAGATTGACACAAATCAAGAACCTAGGCACTTTAAAAAGTCTTATAGTATAAGTAACTTTGAACAAAAGATATATAAAGAATAAAAGCAGGAAGATAACACGCCAAAAACAAAAGAATTTGGGGATACCCACCTATTTAGGTGACTCGACATGAAAAGAGATCTTAATATGAAAATAATGCAAAACCTGAGATACTCTCACCAAGAATCTCTCCCATCTATCATTGCCACCTTCTTTACCTTTTTTTCTTTTCAGCTTTCCTGAGCAAATAATCCAGATTTCCTCTATTTCCTATTTTATTCAGTTAATACTGTTTCTTTTAAAAGAATTTCCAAAGCAGTTAACCTTCCAGATTTCCTCTCTTTTTAAGAAAGGTAATTAAAGAGTTAATTAGTCCCAGCAACTAAGTCTCTTCTGCTCAGTTGCATTTGTCTCCCTACTCTGCTGATATTTTCCAAACAACTTTCAAATAAAGCAACCAATTGAATCCTTCTTATTCAAAGGATTTGTCTTCTGTATCACTCTCCACAAGAAAAAAAAAATCAAAACAAAACTCCAAATCCACAAAATAAACCAACCCAATTCACACTCCACAAAGCTTACTTGCTTAGAAGTAAATTTTACATGCTTAAGAAAACAATGCTATTTCTTATGTGCCATCATGATCCTCTGCTCCCCACAGAATTTGATTTTACACTCTCATTTTTTAACTGACAGATCATTGTTTGTTGCCTTGGAATCCCCACAAAGCAGAAATGCTTTGCATGTTCTTGATTTGGCACTGTTCTTTTTCAGTGCTGGAAAACTGCAGCCTCCTTCCCCAAACCAGTTTTCTTGGTATGCTAACAGAGAGCTCTAGGGCAAAATATAAGATGTACTCAGGTACACCGCTTTACTTCTCTTTCTGTGCTCTTAGAGAAACCACCACAGTTCTGTCTGTATGGTCAACTGAAAGCCTGAGAGAACTGCTTTTGAAGATCTTGGTCTACACATGACCATACATTCAGCTCAAATTACCTTATGGTACTTTGTAGAGCCAACCAAAACAATCTTATGTTTACCAAACTAATCCCCACAGTTCAATCAGACTTGTCATAGATTTTTTATCAGTTTTGTTTCACCATTTTCTTTTGAAAGGGTGATGTAACTGAGTGACAGCAAGACAAGATCTGCACAACAGGAGTTTCCCACTACTTACCTCCTTCTGCATTATGTGTGGAGATATGCAACAAGGCAGAATAAAACCTCATAGAGAACACAAGTTACTTTCTTGCCATGGAATGTCCTGCAAGTCCTGTTGTACATACTTATTCACTGCTATTTTGCCACTCAACTTCTCCTGAGAGCCTCATTCAAAAAATTAGTATAATTTTTAATCAAAAAGAATCTTTTTTCCATATAAACACACTCTGAGTATTCACTTCAGTACAGTGATATGCATATATTACTACATTTTACCCCCTACTCAGTGAAGAGTCAATATCCTATGGAGGAGTAAGCTGAATTTTATTCACACCATGAACACTTCCCTTTTAGAATAAAAAACATGGAAACTAGTAGAAAAACAGTAGTAAAACCTCCACAATTGAGACTGGATTTGTAGTATTAAGGAAATAGGTGACTTTTCCAAAACATTTTGTTTGTGCAGTCTGCTAGTTAAGCCATAAATTAACACAAAAGGTAAAAGTCCATCTAATTAAGGGCAAAATCTTTTGAAACTCAAAGCCTGTGTTTTTGCACAGTGATCAAAATTCATTGCATAGACACTGTGTTTATTTAGAACAAGTCAAGACAGGATGTTCACATAATATTGCTTTGGTAGTTCTCTAGGTCGTCATTTCTTTGAAGTGCAAAAAATAATCAAGTGCCACCAAAAATATCATCATAACTTTGAAAATAATGTTCTTTTGATCATTCACAGCATGCAGAACAAAACCCAGGTTCCAAACTTTCACAGTAGCATAGAATAAATGTTTTTGTCTAATCTCAAATGGGAAGTAGCTTTATGCTGGAAAACAAAATAATGGAACCAGGTCTAATCTTATGGCTGAGTAGTGTTGTATGAGTGTAGCGGAACAATTGATTCCTTCAATTCCTACAGTAAGATATATTATTAAATTACATTGAGGTACATTTTTTTCCTAATTCCTTTCTGAGGTAGAAAAGAAAAAATACTTAAACTTCTCAAGTATGCTCCTCCTCTCAAAATAATAGTCACACTCTACCTGAATTCATGACTATGTATGGTAGGTTACTTAAAACAGCGCAGAAATTCTGGAGTGGTCTTACAGTAAATCCAGGACTACAATAATTTCCTTTATTTTCTATTCTATGCTTTAAATTCAAGAAAATCTCTGCATATGTACTAGACTCTGTTTGCAACATGAATGTGCTGTAACCTCCAGCATATTAGTGGTGTAAAGAAAAAGGGTTCAGTGGACAAAGGCTATATATACTTGTTACTGCAACTGCATAGATATTTTAATTTCCAGCTATCAAGCTCTCTCTGAATACAAATGTATCACTGAAAGGGAATTTGTGAGATACCCGAGGGATCAGCTATACTCTGTTCCTACAGTACTGTCTGAGGAATGACAATATAGTAAATACAAAAATTAGTCTTCAGATATCATTCAGAATTGGCAGCAAAGCAAGAGAGAAAAAATAACCAAACCCAGGACAATGTAATTGTCTACTTTGGGTTTTTCAAGTTCTGAAGCATTTTTAATTTACCCTGTTTATACATTTATAGGGAGAACAGAGGAGGGAAGGACATATACTTGCCTGCAGGGATTCCCTGTCATATAACAAAAATTCTTAGAAAAGTTTCATTTCTGTCCTGTCTGAGGGAAGAAACAGGAATCTTCAGTTCCTCTTTCACTCCATTACTGAAAGCTGTAAGGTATCGTGACTAAAATGTTCTTTGTCCTATCTACTATAAGAATGATGGTGACCATTTCAGCTATATATCAGAGTATGACCTGCACATGAGTAATTTTCAGCATGTATGGTATAGTTTCTCAAAATTATCCCAGACTTTATGAATCTTTACTTTGCAATGAAGAAAAAACTCACTATATACTAGTAGAGCAGAAATTTTCAATGAGAATGGAAAACCTGTTTCTGTCACATTATTAAATGCCATTTTATAGATTTTTTTTTAATGTAAATTTCATGAGATTTTCCAGAGTGATTTCACTTTAAAGTTATACATGAAGATAGCTTTCAGCTCCTTCAGAGGCACTAATCATAGACAAGTACTCTTCTAAGAAGTCCAACAAGCCACAAAGACTGACCTCAGCCTCTGAGTTGCCAAGCAGTGCCAGAAGTGTAGCCAGACAAGACTGCTGGAGAAACCAGCGGGGAAGACAAGCTGACACACAGATGCCACTGCTTCAAAAACTCATTCCCAAGCCGGGCATCTGTACTCTGCTGCTGCCAAAATCACCATGTGAGTGGCCACAGCAGTCAGCTCCAAGGATGAAGCAGATGGAAGAGGGGCTCAGAGAGAGGGGCAACCCGCCAGCAGCAGAAACTCTTGCTACCTGGGGAGTGACATCATTGTGCTTGCGTATGCACACACCAGTGTGGCCTAAAACTGTGTTTCAGCTTTCATTCAAGTACTGCCAAATGCAGTTATGCACTTGTATCTCTAATGACAAGGTGCATCTTACTAGGAGCAGTGAAGACCAATGGTTTACTTATGGTATAACAAGGACATTGTGAAAGTGGAAACTGAAAATTTGATCTATTTCATTTTCTTAAATTAGTTTGCAGAGCCCATTGTGAGACTTTGCATGAATGCCTGTGTTTCAAATACATGCTTTGCTGCTCATGGAGAACTAAATCACAGCCAGCAGCCTGGCATTCAGAAGAAAAGCAGAGTAAAAAAACAAATGTTCATTAAAGACTCAAATGTCAGCTTCAAACTTCCAAAGGGTTATTTGCTATCATTGAGGTAAATGAAAGCCTGGACAAAATTTTCTTGAATCTACAGAAAACTAGACCTACATTCTAATATTTATTTAAGCCTTCTGACAGTAAGGCATCTAACTAGTTTATTATTTAGTACTTTGTTATTCTAGGTTTAAGTATCTCAAAAAATGGGTCTTTCAAAGATTTCTTTGGAAGACTACACTCTCAGAATATTGTTTTTTAATTGATATGCAGCTTTTCTTTCCTTTCTAATGAGGTAAACATCTTACACCATTTTTTCCCTACCTATAGTTTCTATGCTCTGAATGCTCATTGTCCTTCAGCTATTTATTATGAGTATTTATCATAATTAGGAGTGTTTTCTTACTCAGTATGTTTTATAACAACACATTAACAATAACACAAGGTCTGGATTACCCTGTAATGTTCAGGCTTGCTAGCTGTAGCCATTGGCTTCTCTCGCTAAACATCTCAAGTATTTGGTTCAGCTAACAATAGTTCTCCAGGGAAAGTCTATCAGGAGACATTCATAAAGAAAACTAAACACGACCAAGAGTCTGACAGAAAGACAAGAGGCAAAATTGGAGTTGCAAAATAGAGTATAAGATTATTGTTTTATACTACCTCATTTATATAAATATAGGTGCAAATTAGATTTCAGGCATGATTAAAAAAAAAAAAAAAAAAACCAGAAAAATGGAGGTACTGATCCTTTTTTTCTAGCCACTGTTGTCTGCTCCCTCATAGAGCACTGGACAAAAATTCAATGAAATCATTATGAAAATAGAGATCTCCAGGAGTTAAAAGAGGTAGTCCAAACAAAGAGAAAAAGCTTGCTCCATAACATACCCAGGGTTTTAGCTTCTAGAGTGCTCACAAAATCCCACATGCCCAAAGGACACCTACAGTTGCTTGGGGTTTTTCAACCAATTCTTCTGCTAATGTACCTTGTAAAAAACACATGCAATTGGGCATTAGGGAGAAATTATGTCATGCAATGTGCAGTACACTCCATTCAAGAGTAATTTTCATTCATGTGGCACTCAGAAACAGTTTCACTGTGACCAAACATCTGGTCAAAAGTCCAAATTAAACTCTGCCAGAGAGATCTGCAAATATAGGTTTGTAATGAAAGGAAAAGAAAAATGTAGCTCAACAATCCTTTATGGGAGGAAGTGAATGCTTTAATAGAGCTTAATCAATATTTACTGTCCCCAGTAGCACTTAATAGCTGTGTAATAACAGTAGTGTGAATAGGTCAAATGAGAGTAAGGCTATTTAGTTGGACAAAAGTGCAGGACCAGGCCCTTAAGTTTAGGCAGTCAAATACATCTCCAAAAAATAACTTCACTTACAGTAGTTAAATTGCAGTTAACAAGAAGATAGTTCATAAATAAAAATGCAGGTCGATAGGAGCAACTGCCAAGAGATGCCTACAAAGATATCTGATGGTCAAGTCTCTGAAGAATGAAATTTTTACATAGGGAGAAGAGTGGCTGTTTCACTGAATGCTCTCCCACACTCTCAACATCTTCTCTTCAAATATGTCAAAGTAATGCCTGGAATAGTTCTTTAGCAGACAGTCTGGACTCTGAAACCTATGTGGAATAACCTTGTTAATTTTGTAGCATAACTTACTGAGGCTTTTGCCTTTTTAATCTTACTATGCTTTTTGGACCATGCTAAATGATTTCAGATACACCATGTCCCTGTAATATGTTTTAATAGAAACTCACATAGATTTAATCTATTAACTGTATAAATGGTAAATATGGGAAGAAACCAACTGTAGTAGGAATTACATTTTTAAAGAGAAATCTTTCTTCAAAAAAAGAAACAGAAAAAAAAGTATTTTGAGTTTCTGAACACATCATGAACATTATGATGAAAGGAAAAAAATCATCAAAAATTAAATTTACAAACAGGCTTCAAAACTAATATTTAAAGGGGAAAATTATGGAAATAATCAGGTTATGTATCAAAAATTCTTCAAATTGACTGTGTAAGATTAAACTGTTTAGATTTTTAAAGATATAACAATGGTAATCTCACTAAAAATTATTCAAATTCCACACAGGGATACCTATTAGGTCTATCTAGGACTAGCTAAGTTTAACCATAAATCCTGAAGTGCTTCAATATTCTCTCTGCAGATGAAGCAACACTGACAACACTGATGATCCAAACCGTAGGATACTCATTGCCAGTGGAAAACAGCAAGTTCTAAACTGTATCTTTTCCACTTATCTAGAAGTGATAGACACAGAAAATCATACATGAAGAATATGAAGAGATAAATGTAGTTCTCTGAAGTCAAATAAAACAACCAAGACAGGAAACTTTATAAAGCTTTTTCTCTAGTTGAAGCAGAAATCCAGCTGGGTATATTATACGTGCAAGAAATAAGGGCATGAGCAAAATTTTGACAAGGCAGTTGATGGAATAAGATTGGATTTCTACAAAGCATTCAGAACAGATGAGTTTTTGGATGAGCTTGCAGAACAGCCTGATCTTTAAAAGCCTTGTCAGAATGCCAAACTGGGATGATCACCACTGAAAAACAACTTTCCAGGACATGGTACTGAAGACAATGAGAACAAAATCATTCCCAAAAGATTTTCATTAATTGATCCTGAACAAAGTTAATAATTCATGACATAAACATTTCTTTCTTTACTAGCTTGTTAAAAACACTAGATTCTCCCCTATAAAAATCTTACAGCTAGAGGCTGACAGAGGTTAGCTTATTCTTCCTCAGTCATTAAATAAATAATTAACCAATAATAGCTGGTAAGTTACCTTGACAACATATAATTATTAGTATGAGCTTGCCCAGGGGAGAATGAACCAGGGATTTCCAAATTGTGGTATTAATCAAACTACTTCAAAGCAGTACAAGGACTTGGTGCCGGCAGGCGGTCACTGCCTCTGGTGGACTCATGCAGCCTGACATGGAGACGGGAGCTACTGTAGCCTCTGGCAACAGGAGTAATTTAGTGATGTATTTCTGTACAGCAATAGGTCAAAACTATTTTTTAACCAAGAAAAAGGAAACAGAAGATTGGAAGTACCTGAAATACAGGACCGTTAATAACATGTCAGTCATACTTGAAAATTAGTATGAGCTCTATGCCCACAAGATGTTATGTAAGTAGTTTTGGCAAAGCCTCTGAAAAAAAATGAAGCTAAAGAATGCTTCAGATATAAGTGTACATGCTAAAAGCATCCTATATTCTATCTGTAAAAACTTAACACAAGATATACTGAGGGCAGCTAATTTGAGAAATCTCACTTGTGCCCTTCATATTTCATATTTCCTTCCAGCGTGGCTGGATATAACAGTTATGGAACTTCCAAAAGGCAAACTTTATACCTCAATATTTCTTCACACCTTTCTTATTTCTAAGTTCATAGAGAAAGAACTAATGGGCAAAACTTAACTTTCCTGTTCCATTCTCCAAGGTGGTATCATATTTCTAGAAGACATGAGAATGTTTTGTTTCTCAAAACTCACATTTGGGAATCAGCAGGAAGAGGGTCATTCCTAAAAGGTCCTTGTCAGTGAAATTTAGGATAAGTTCAGGAGGCTGTTCATACTAGCAAATCAGTAACTGTTCCACCAAATACAAACTTCCTAAGAGAGATCTGTCAGAGCTCTTCAGATGAGTCTCTAAATTAGACTATTCTTAAACCATCAGAGAAAACACTACTCAAAATCTTACTGTAATGATAGATTGTTCCCTAATGAGTCATTTGCTGATGCACAACAGATAATTGTTCCAAAGTATTGGAAACTGCTTTGATACTCTGAAATGAGTGACCTTTGTTCTTATTTCCACACACCTCACCTCAGAGGTACTAATAAAAATCAAGGATCTTTCTAAGTCAAAATAGGCATAGGCTTTCCCTGATGCAGAAAGAATAGATGTGCTCAGAACTACAGTACATGTGTTCGGCGTTTCCTAAACTTTACCACAAGTATGACAGAACCTGAGTCAGCAATCCCTCAGAGGATTTCAGTTTTGCAACAATAAAACATTTTGCAGGGCACAGTAAGTAAAATAAACATTCCATTTCTTGGAAAATCTTGGCCTATCCACTTCTCTGCCTAAGATTCTCCATACCTCTCCTTATTTCCTGTAAGTCTCACAGCTTGCTCTTCAGGTCTTCCAAGGCAGCACGTGTGTTCCCTCTGGATGGACCTCTCATCCCATACTGCCTTCCTCAGCAACTGCAGCCCAGACTGCCAACAGCCCCCTTCCGATAGCCTAAGCAAGCCCTTTCTAGACTCACTCTAACACAAAATGTCCATAATTGCCCACTCAGGTTCCACCACTGTGTCCTCACTCAATCCATCTCAGGTTAAGAATAAATTGCAATAAGAAGCTTCTAATCAAGTTTCCGTTCTCAGTATAATTAGAGTTTTCAGTTTTATCCCACAGCTTCAACAACAATACAAATGAGATTCTTAACTGCATCTAAAGTAAACCAGAAACACATGGAATTCCATTGAAAGTCCAAGACTTGTGTTTTTAAATTATTGCTCTAGCCTTGGAAATAGCACCTAAAATTAAATTACTGAAAGAAAAAAATCTGATATCTGGGATAAATTGCCAGGAAGTCTTGAGATGTTGCTTATACCAAAGTCAAATCTGTTAGCAAAATCTGGAACTTGAACTAGTAGTGTATATTCCACATGCTCAGATGATTATCAGCTGCTAGAGACTTCTGAGACTACTGAAACGGGACAGACTGAATACATCAGTTGGATTCAGTCCATTTAACTAAATATTAAATGTTTCATGCCCTAATACTGATCACAATTCTGTTATCCTCCCCAATTAACTCTTTTACAACAGATGTCTATTAGGCATAAATATAAGCAATCAGTAACACCACAAGACTATGACAGCACAACTTTTACTTTTTTTCAAATAGAAAAAGATTCTTAAGAGAATGAAATATGCAAAAGCAGCTCTGAGTTAATGCAATCACTTGCTGGTACTTCATGGACATACTATCTCTTGTAAAGAACTCAGTCCTGGGAAATAAAATTAGTAAGTCATGAAAAGTTGACCACAAGTTACATGCTCAGATATATCTGTACACATTTTATTCTTCCTCTGAGGTGACAAAGTCACAAAATATCATCTTATGTCAAATTCCTAGGATGGGTATTGCTGCTGTGCATAGCTACTGACCTGCAGCATCTGAAGATAGCCTTCTTGCGGATCACACAGCAGTGATGATATTCGGTGATTGTTCCTCATGCATCTCTGATTGTTGTCCCTTGAGAGAGGGAAGATTTGCCGGATAACTGTCATCCTCCCCAGAGCACTATGTACCAACTCTAATATTTCATTATCAGTGATTTCCTGTGAATGGAGACACAGTCTTTTAAAAACATGTTTGTCCAGACAATTTACATATTTCTTTCATTATTGGATGTTTGTAAAAAAGAAGACAGACTAAAGTTACAGATACACATGCTTAGCCTACACCAAATGTTCTTATTTTGTACATTAGTATTTTTTTAAATGTCATCTGCAACAAAAGAAAAAAGCTTAACAGAGTGCCAGCTATCTTGGCAATATTGGCACACTGCATTGGTGGTAGTTTCCCATTGAAAGCACTGAGATGGTCTCAATAGGTTTTTTTATGTAATAAACAAGAACCTTCAAGCCAAATTTGTATAGAAAGAGTTTTGGTTATACAGAACAGAACCTCACTACATCGCAGAATCATAGAATAGTAGGGGGTGAAAAGGACCTCTAGATATCGAGTTCAGCCCACTGCTAAAGCAGGTTCACCTAGATCACATATGAACATGTTTTCAAAATTAGTGTTCTACATGCTCAGAACAAAACAACAAACAGAAAATGCAACTGTCTTTAGGAAACATCGCCCTTACACCTGAGATGAACATTACAAGACAGTACTTTTCCCACAAGAATGGTAGATCATTTCTGCATACTAATCTTGAAGGAAATCAAGGAAGACTCTTGAGGTTTTCTGTATCAGGAAATAATAAAAAGGACTATCTTCATGAAAGGATTGACATATTTAGAAATGTAAGTTTCTGCACATAAAATAATTTAGGATAAGATATAAAATCTAAAGGACAAGCTATGCTCCTTTCCAGGCTTTGCAGACCTTCCCATGTCTCAGCACCATAATCCATACTGGGACAGAACCTGCATTTGCTGCCCTTACATTGTAACTGAAGCCAACTCTACATCTTTTATGTATTTTGTATTTGAAATATGCCACAAAAGCCTTTTTCATTTTTATTCACCTCAGAAGAAATAGTTTGAAAATCGCAGGATTAAACTGATCCTGAAATCAGAACAATGATGCAACTTGTGACAGCTATTTCCTGCCAGGAGTACACTGTGAAGAAGAACAGGTAGTGTCATCTCTGACCACATTCATTTCCCCCGGTGCTTCCTCTTCAGAGAGAAGCTCCACCAGCTCCTTACCACTGCTGCCAGCATCTGCAAATCACATTAACCCATCTCCACCAACTGCACAGCTGGGGCAACTCATTTTCCAGCTTGTCAGGATAAAGGGCTGCAAAGAATTCATGTTTCTGTACTTGGTTCAACAGGGCCCACAGCATGTATTGTGTCATCAGCAGAAATAAACCTGTCCCTGTACTTTTAACATTGAAGAAAAAAAATTATTTTGTTTTCTTGACATTTTCTCTGTCAAGCTGTGAGAGAAATGGCCATGGGGTTATTATAATTACTTGTTACGGTTGACTAGTACTGTAGCTTTGGCTCAATTTAGTTATTCCTTGCCAATTTCCCATCGTTTTTAGAAACATGCATTTTTAACGCTGCAGAAGGTGAAGTTCATTGCATTAACAACGAAGCAACTGGTGTGGCATGAAAACAGAAATTCAGAAAGTAAATATATTCTTCTAGAAGTCAAAGATTTTGAGGCTTAATAGAAAATGCTGGATGACACCTGTAGCCTTGCAGGGAGACTCCAAAGGAGGCCCACAAACTCTCTAAGACCTCTCAAGAGTGCTTAGATTTCTCTTCTGAGAGGCTGAGGAGTCCCACAGCATATCGAGGATACAGTCTGAGGGACAGACAATTTTGTGTGATAGCTTTAACTTATAACCCCTTAGGGTTCGTTCCTTGGCAGGCAAACTCAGACTGAGTGTCTGAAAACAAAAGATCATGAATCATCCAAACCTTCAATTCACCTCACACTATACACATTTTGTGTCCTCCCCAAGTGATGCAGACTCTTTCAAAGACATTTCATAATTTGTGTCAAAATGCTTGACGTGAGGCATGTAAGCAGATATGTAGCAGACCACAGATGCGTCCTCCATGGGATTTCCAGAAGTAAGGTAGTGGAAGAGATCAATTATGTTAGAGCCATTAACCTAGGTTCTTCCCACTTAGCTATAGGCACCAAGTGAGTCTTGAACATAAAAGTCTAGTTACAGTACAGCCAAAGAAGTAAAATAGGAGACTCTGGAGGGAAATTCAGAACCTAAATTGGGCTAATGCTGACTCTGAGAGTGCCATCTTTTTCTGTGTGGAAGGCTGACAGATCTAAATCCTTCAATGCCTCAGGTCTGTACATAACACCAAAGGGAAAATGCTTCTGTATTTTTTTCAGCTGATGGACATTTATACAAGGAAATTATCCATTCCTTTTAGAAACTGGGTTTCCGTTCAGAAATACTTAACCACAGGAAAAAGAAAAAGTTGTTAGAAAAGCCAGGATCAAAAGGCCTATGTCTGCTATTTTCAATCTGATGCTGGAAAAATTAAATGTAACTATGAGCCTTTTCACTCCTGCTCACAGGATGGCACAGCCACAGGCAACATTGCAAGACACCTCTGGCAGGTCCAGGACCAGAAAAGCATGTCTGAGTGCCTGAATGGCAGAGGAGACCATCCCACCCTGGAGCAGCCCAGCTGTGGCTTCCCTGGCCAAGGGACTGCACCCCTTTCTCCTGTCTGGCACATGCAGGCCCTGCAGATTGATTTCTAGAAAGCTTACAGTCCTGGCTTAGCAAAATGTGAAACCTTAAATGTCAAACGCAGAAAGGTCACCTGTGTTCTGACTGTGATAAATACAGGGGGGAAAATAAAAAACCAAACAAGACAAAAAAACAAAAACAAAAACAAAAACAAAAACAAGCATATGTGAGGTTGACTCATACTTTTACACCCATCAGAAAAAGAGTATCTATCAAAAAAATACTTCCATTCCTTGGAGTCATGAGGGAAAAAACATTTCATGCTAATCTTATAATTAAGCTCTATTAATTCAGTTATTTGTTTAAAAATATCACTTTTTCCTTTATATATGAACATTTTCTTTACAGCATGAAACTAACAACTAAGCAACAAATTTTATTTGGTCCTGGAGGTGTTGTTTGGAGGGTTTTTTTGAACAAATGTATCCCAAATTTCCAATCTTGTTCTTGGATCATTACACTAACAAGACAACACACACTAATTGCCATTCATACCACGCATGAATGCTGTATTTTAAGTAGACTTTATCAGCCAGTTTGGCCAGGTGAGCACTCCTCGCAAAATTCTATATTACATCCCCCCTTTTTGGCTTTCATGATCCCACAATGTTTCCACTGCAACATGGGATAAATCCTTACTTGATGTAGATGTTGGCTGCTTCTTGTTTCAGGGATAAACTTTAAGGAAAGTTAAAGAACTCAATTCCCTGTTGCTGAATTTCTTGAATGAAGATGTAGGGAGAGCACTTTACCCACAGATAAAAGATGTGCTCTTATCCTAGATTTTTCCTTTGCTAAGGAAACAGTCTGGCTATTCCCAATATTTCAGGGAGTACTTAAATATTTTGGTAAGCAAACATAAGGGTAAGTCTGACTATTGGTGCAGAGTAGTAGCAATTTGCACCATTCATCAATGAAAGTGTGTTCCATTAAATACTGTATTTTCTGTTCATGGGGCACTTTAATGGCAAAGTCTCCTCTTCAAGAATTCATGGCATTCATTTGTCTATTTATTTGCACACAAATATTAGTCATTTAGGGAATTCTTTTCTTTATCTGCACACAAAGAACTTCAGTTAGTTTTTTATACCTAGTCGTATTGCTCAGGGGAATATTTAATTGTTCTAGTTGTGCTCAACTATTGTAACCCAAATTGCCAAATGAGACAACTATGTTTCACATTACAACCTGTTTTCCTAGAGGTAATGACAGAAAATCATAAATTTTAATGACATTAATAATTTAAAGAATCAAAACAGATTTCCAGAAAGCATATCCCTGAGAAAACTGGAGGATTAAGGTGCTCATGGAGACAAGCTACAGATTTATGTGGAATTTTTGTGTTGGGATCAATACTGTTTGTTGGATTATTCTAATTCATGTCAATGCACTACATCCGTTTGTAAAGTGACACTTGTTCACTTGTTAAAAAATCCAGGAATTATCCTTCAATTAGCTGTTTTTTAAAACATTCATAACAGCTTACTCTGTAGATAAATGTATTCAACTTTAACATTATGCTGGCTTCTCTGCATTCCACATGGACAGACATACACACACACTATACAAAGGTTAATCCATCAAGGCAAGGCCACAATCTATTTTTTCATAGCACAGAAAAGACTCTGATACAAGTCAGCATGACCACCTGTCCATCTCCAATCCTCATTGTCACATCCAACACCACTGCTTTTGCTTTTATGTGATGCTCTGAAAAATGTTATGGTTATAATGTAATTGAATTACTTCTACTTCTAGACATAAAGACTCTGTACATTGAGAAGTCTTTCTCAAATTGTAGCAGGTGCCTATATAGCAAAAGATCCTCTGGTTAAGTAAAATATGATTCCACGCTAAAAATTAACTATCTCAGGGAAAGGGAAAGGGAAAGGGGAAGGGGAAGGGGAAGGGNAAGATTGAGGGGGGATCTTATTAACATTTACAAATATCTAAAGGGTGAGTGTCAGGAGGCTATGGCATCCCTTTTTTCTATTGTATCTAGCAACAGGATGGGTAATGGGATGTAAGCTGGAACACAAAAAGTTCCACTTAAATATAAGAAAAACCTCTTTCACTGTGAGGCTGATGGAGCAGTGGCACAGGCTGCCCAGAGGGGTTGTGGAGTCTCCTTCCTTGAAGGTCTTCAAGACGTGCCTGGACATGTTCCTATGCGACCTGATCTAGGTGAACCTGCTTTTGCAGGGGGGTTGGACTACATGATCTCTAAAGGTCCCTTCCAACCCTACCATTCTATGATTCTATGATTCTATCAGATCTGCACAAAACAAAAAACCCATTTATTGATTTTAATGTGGATTTCACTGATTAAACAACTCATCAAAGTTCATCAAACCTTGCTTTTAGCTGACTAAGACAATTTCTATGTAACTCAGAAGTGTTAGCATTAGGTCTGTTCTGAACTCTACAAGTTTTGAGTACAATTTGAGTAGGATGCAGTTACACCTGCAGTACAGCTTCATGTATATGTGTACCTTTTAAGCATATACAATAAAATTCTACATTTTGGTGACAATAAATAAATAAATAAATAAATAAATAGACAAGAATTGCGGTGTCAAATATAGCTGCGAAAAGAAGAGAAAAAATATTTATTTGGGCAAGTAGTAAATATGAAGTACCTGGAATAAAACTGGCAGAAATTGTAACTGTAAATTGTCAAGTTTTGCATTGAAATATATCATTTGCTAAATGTTCAGAAATTTTCCATAGTGTGCTCCCTGTATTTCATGGGTTTTTTTAATTTTAATTTTTTTTTGTCTGTCCATTTTTGTATAATTTGAAAAGATCTTAGAATGTTTGTCCTACTTGCATTCATAAACTATCATAAAAATGTCTACTTTTTTTTTCAATAAAAAAATAAGGCACAGGGAAGTGAAAAGATTCATTAATTTCTTGTTATCAGGGTAAACACAAGCATCATTACACAGACTGGAATTTCCAGAAAAAAAAATGAAAAGATTTTCCGAACAAAAGTGAAGAACAAACATTGCATTCATAAGGCATCCTTATTGCAAAGATGTAAGTTTCCCTAAGAATAATCTACAAATCGTGCACTAGGAAAACAGTGTTCATCGTGCATTATCTAACAACTTCCTACATGCTATCCTTAGGGAAAAGGAGTTAGCTGAGACAGATTTTTTTCTGATAATTACTATTCTATTTTCTGCTCATTTTCCTCAACCTCTAAAAAAAATATTTTGTACAGGAAAATAAGAAAGAAGTGCCCAGATGACAGTTGAGAAGCCATTTTTTTCTCAGATCAAGAGGATGAGTAACTATGGCTATACTGAGCATGTAAGATGTAGTGAAAGGAAAGAACAACCATTGGCACAAGCAATAGAGCTGCAGGATAGAAATGGAAAGTAAGAAATACGTCACACCAGGAGAAAGATAATTGGACATGTTCTCATCCCTCATATAAGAAACTGCATGCTACAAACAGTGAAACAGTGGTGAAGAAAAATCTGTGAAAACAGCAGTAATAAAATAATTGAGCTAGAGTCTAGAAAATGATTAGTAAAACATGTTTTGAGTGAAAGCCCTGGAACGAGAATGGAAAAAGCATAAGTAATTTTTTCTGCACTTTGTTCTGACTGATCACTGAGGTTGAGCTTGGGATAATTTTATTAATCAGCTGAAGATCTAAATTTCATAAGCTGGCAGCAACGCCAGCCTCATTTAGAAAGTATTACCTGTCCAAAAAAAGAAAAATAAGGTCAATTGTGGTCTAAAAATATTAACTTGCTTTCAAATGATGTGGATAACATCATCTCAACGTGGCTTAGAGTTCCCCAACTCCCTCGGCACTCTAACTTTCTAAGTCTTCTCATGACTGATGAAATGTGTACTTTTGTTATATTTCCAAAACTTTATATTACTTCCCTTGCAGAAATTACAAACTTTTTTCTTCCTACTTCACTCCTCTCTCCTCTTTCCTCAACTATGAGGGCTTCTTCTGACAAGTATCATTATAGTTGGGAAGAATTCAACCAAATACCTTACAGCTGCAATTGCTATAGTAGTTTCTCTGTGCTTACCACCTCCAACTTTTCCAAACCAGGATCTTTTCTGTGGACTGAACAGAAAAATAGCTGAAAGCATCCTTTTCTAGATGTTAGAGTTTAGTTTTATTTTTTAACTAAAGTTAACAAGAATGTCAGTTGTCTTCTAACTACTGACTACTTTGCTTCCCTATGGATTTGGAAATTGTATAATACTCTATTTCCATAGATTCATGGTATTTATTTCAGATTTCTTATTAAAGACAGATCACCAATAGTAAACTGGTCTCTGACTTTTTTTAATGTATCTACAGTATATAAGAAACAAATTAAAGCTACTGATGATTTTTTAAGGCCCTAGTTAGTAAGCCCAGGTAAGTACAAGAGGATCATTTGGTTTACTATATTTTATCAATTTAAGAAAGCATATTTAATATTACAAGGGCCATTACGAATTCAACTTACCTTTCTGCCATTCACCTCTGCAATGCTACAGCATAGGTTGTTTGGTTGATTTGTTGTGGGTTTTTGTTGTTGTTGTTGTTTTGTTTTTAAGTGGGACAAATAAAAATTTAGTGATAAAAATGAGCTTCTATTCAACCTTAGAGTCAAGCTTCTCTGTATAGCATTACATTATATGTTAAGTTGTGCAATACAGAAATAGGGTCAATCACTGTGCAGTCCCCATGTACACACACAAACACTGGGAACCTCTGCTAATGCATCTACCAGGACAATTAAGAGAAAGATTGCTCCTTCTTTTACAAAGATGAATTCTGGAATCTTTACAGTAGTTCACAGAAAAATGCAATATATGACTGCACGACATTGTAATTTTGCAAAATAACAAAGTTTTGCTTTATTAGAAGGAACTCCTCTTTTCTTTAAGTGTTATGTCACAACAGATACACACCTGGGTTGCTGCTTGACCTATGAGGAGGATTTCCTTCCCCCTCATTAGTACATTCCTTTCCTGCAGAGTACCTGATCCTTTAGATAGTATGGAAGTAATGCAGTTTACACTAGTTCTAGAAGTAATGCAGTTTACACTAGTTCTCCTCAGTATTCCAACAGTTCCAGCTTGAGAATTCAGAACCTAATATTGTTTGAAATTCAGTGTTATTCCATAGGATACAGGATGTGCTAATTCTAAGACAGGAAACTCCAGGTAATAAGTTATTTTGTGTTAATAATAAAACCTACTTTCTACCTGATCAGATGAGGGTCAAACTGAATCAATGAGAATCAATTCACATCAATGGAAAATTGACACATTAAAACTGCAGTCAAATACGTGATCCCATCTTTAGTTTTCAGATTTATTTTTACATCTTATAATTAAATCTATTTTTACACTACTGAAAGTGCCAGTAATTCATCATTATTATTATTATTCATTATTAGGCATCTTTATATCTAAACTACTTTACAATTACAATACACTTTTCCATTTCAAATTACACCAAGAAATACAAATCCAGGGGTTCACCCCTGGATAAGTCAAATTAC
Organism: Urocolius indicus; assembly: GCA_013401255.1. Lineage (NCBI taxonomy): Eukaryota > Metazoa > Chordata > Aves > Coliiformes > Coliidae > Urocolius > Urocolius indicus. The sequence continues at coordinate 60,244 of WBNH01005426.1, forward strand.
TGAGGCTACCCTAAGGGTCAATTTGGATGACAATCTAATCAAATGCAATCACTCTAACTTCCTCAGTAGTAGACAGAGGAGGACAGAATTCCGTGTTGATTGGAAATCAAGTAAGAGTCCCAGTTCCCATAAATTTCCTGTTTTTCAGAAAAAGTAGAGAGTAAATTATTTGATTAGAAGTACGTTCAGTGACAATTTGTATAAGCTGTCACTGCCATACCCATATTGAAAAAAGATGTATGGAAAGACCTAGAACAGAGTGTGTCGGTCAGAAAATACCCAGTGATGTTCATAATAGTTGTATATTTTTTTCCAAACTGAGATCTGAAAATGCTTAACAGACCTACATAGTGTGAGTAGGATGTTGAAAATCGAAGACAAAAAAAAAAAAAAAACAACACTGAATCAGGTGAGAAGAAATAGAGAGATGACGAAATTAAAGTAAGCAAGTTGCTCCTATTCATTATCATACTTTGATCATAAACCATTTCCCAATACTCAATCTCATTTTTACTGTACAAGATTAAATTGCATTTTCTTTATCTCTCCAGAATGAACATAGGAGCATATTCTTTTTTTTTTAATTATATCTGTTCTACTTCTATACCCTTGCTATATCTTATGAATTTTATAGGAGAAAAGCCTTATTCTTTCAGCCTTTCCTCATGGCTCATATTTTATCAAGCTTTCATCACACTAGATGCTCCTCTTTGACTTTTCAAAATATTTCTGCATTCTCTTGGTATTTTTAGAGTATTTTACCCAAAACCTGCAAGGCTGTTCCAACAGCCAAGACAATGTCAAGCAAAGCAAAGTAATTGCTTCCCTTATCTTACAAACTATGCTTCCAGTAACATATCTGAGGACTAGATTTGCTTGTTTTTCAAGAGCACAACAGTACTGATTGATAATAATTGATAATAGTTGTTATCCACAAAGATTCTAAGTTGCTTGGAAAGATGCCCCCCAGCTATACCTCATATCCTAGACAGATTTATCTAAATAAACCGGAACTGCTACAATATGTTTTTAGCATTTTGATTACAATTTATAGTTTTTATAAATCTAGCCTCAAGTAAGTCAGTAAAATCATTAAAATCTCATTTTTTCATTAAGTAAACTCAGTTTCCTTTCTTTTCTGCTATATCTAATTTTTTCTTTTTGTTTTTATGACCCCTGATGTGAGTCATTTTGTCCCTCAGGTTCACTTATTTTGTTACACCTTTACATTTCTCCTTCCTCATTTTTATTTTCCCCACTACTTTTTCTTAAAAATTCCTCTCTGATTTCAAGATTTGTAAAGATAACCCATTGGAATCATAACAATAGCTTATTATGCCTTCATCTTCAGAGAACTCCACAGTTTTTTTGCCATCCTCGTCCAACGGCACCACTGGTTCCTTAACCTGTGAAGCTGGACAAGTTTTTTGTTGGCATCCATTATCCCTATTCTCCTTTCCTCATCTTTTTTCTCCAAACTATGCATCCCACATTTTCATACTAATGCTCTTTTGACTTTCTTAGCCCGTTCTTCCTTAGCCATAATGAAATCTGAACTGACAGTTGCCTGAACTTTTTAAACATGCAGGGCTAACATTGTCAATCACAGCAAATTGTGAAGCCTTGTCTGCATCCCAACATTACTTTTTCAATTGTCAGGGAAATTATTTCAATTTATTGTCTTTGTGGCACTTCTGTTAAAAATGACTTTCAAAAACCGTCTTCTTCAGTCTATGTCTTCTGTGTATTTTTGTACAGCTATTCAACAAGTTTCACTCTCGCCTCTCCTTGGCTTGAGAGCAAGTGCATATGGTTTGGAAATCCAAAGCTACATTATCTTCCCTCTTCATCCCTATCTGTCCTTCACAAAAAATGATCTCATATTTCAAACCACTGCTTTGTCTTGCTACATCTTACAAATTTCAATTAAACTTCTGAATAGTGATGAAAGTTTACTGAATGGAAATTAAAAGAAGGCTGTGATAATGATGAAACAACTCATTTGCATTATCAGTCAAATTCAGTAGCCATTCTATTTCCATGAAGAACAGTTGATTGTATCATGTATTTGAATTATTTACATGTAAAAATAATGAATGTTTAGCAACTTGGAATAAGAATAAATAAGAATAAATAAAGAATAAATAAATGTCTTGAGGGAAAAAAAATATTGTGTTTCTTTTTTTTCTGGTCCAAGTTCCTGTTTGGCAGAACAATTTCTTTTATATTTTCTCTCTCCTTGGAATGGAGAATATTTCAAAACTATGAAATGTTCCACAAAAATGGAAACATGGTTTCTAAGACTATTTATACTCTCAAACCTACTGTTGCTGCTAATAAAAAAAGCAGACACCCACTCCTAGAGCATTGCCTCTAGTTCAATAACGTACAAATTCAGTTTCAAGTATTGCTCTTGTGCATCTCTCACAGACATATGCCCTGGGCAATGCACAGCATTTTCTCTCAATAGGCAGAAAAAGAGAAAGGAGAATGAAATATGTCAGAAGGAACTGACAGAGATACTCAGTTCCAGGCACCAAAATGAAAGAAACTTAGGAGAAAAAATAAAAATCAAGAAAGTAAACAGGAAAAAAAGATAGGAAATAAACACCTCAAAAAGAGACACATCCACTACTGTGCCAGTCATACTACAACAAGAAACAGCACACATCTATCAAAGGTTATAGATTACTCCATCAGCATGAATGGCAAAGGTAGAAGCAGAGTACTAGATATGTTCTAACAGACTTTTGTTTGGAATCAAACTTGCTGGATATTAGCAACTCACAACACAACCAATGGTAATAAAATGTTCTGGATTATTCCACAGACAAAGTTAAGCATGGACTAGTCATTGTACTAAAGAGTTATGTTGTTTTGCAAGGATTTATACAGCAATCACAAATTTTCTTGCTTTAAAAATGCTCCTTGGCATGTTTAACCCAGAATTCAGATAGAAGCTCTAACTATACAGATGCAAGGAATTATTCAGTATTTCTAGATGAATAAAAGGGAAGATTATGAAATGCAAATCTAAAAGAAGGAAAGTGGTTAGAAAAACATTTTTTTCCCCTCAAATCTCCACTACTTTTGACAGCTCTGCAATTTTTGAAAAACAAAACAAAACAAAAGGCTGAAGTGAGAAAAATAGGCTTACTTACAAATACATATTATGTAACAGTAAGGTTTATAAGACTTTGGCTCTAAAGAGGACGTGAGGCATGATACTGCCTGCAAAGACATTTCCCCATGTATTCTTTTTTTTCCTGAAAGGCTTGTCGTGCAGTACATGTATGTACAGTATTAAATAAGAAGCAAGCCCTAAGGAACCTCACTCATTCTACAGATACTCCCATGTGTATGATATTTGCAGACACTCTAGACATAGAAAGACCAGCACTTTTATGTTAAAAAAGAATGATCAAGACAATTCTTCCACTTTTTGCTTGCAAAGAGTTCTCTAAAGTTCAAAAATTTGAAAAGTTTCTGCATTTTGAGACATAATTATGTTCACTAATACTAGACATCAAAAAGTTATACTTTAGATTTACATGTGACTATTGTAGCTCCCCTATCCAGTCTCTAGTCATAAAAGAGAAAAAATAAAAGTTCTCAAAACCAGAATTTATATCCTATGTGATGTGTATATATATGCATGTACACGTTTGAAGGTGAAGGTTTTTATTTGCAATGTTACAGATTCAGGCTTCATGAAGTGAGTTTTAACATCTGAACAATAACAACAGCAATAACAAATTCACAAATACTCCCTTCTCCATAAATGTTTAGGGAAATATGTGCTGTATTATGTTTATGTGAATAGAAACACTGACTCTCTGGGCATGTTGATGATATTTTGTAGTAGGTCATTAGCGCAGCTGAGAAATCAGGAGATACTTAGATGTAACAAGTACTAGAAAGAATTTATACAGTCTTTACAAGAAGAGATTTCACTCGTTTTCCCTAAACCCAATTTAATTACAGAACCTATCTAGTGCCACAGAATACAATTTATAGTTAATATTAAAAGTTGCTTATCCAAAATTATTATCTAGGTGCAAAGAAAAGAATGTGAAATTAACAAATAAATTGGTTATTAAATTAGAAGCTATGCATTTATAATATAAAGATAAAACAGCGAACACTTGTTTTTAACCCAGGTATTTTACTATCTTTTAATGACTTATTATTAAAACCACAAATATATAAACCAGCATCATTTATCCTGAAGAATTGGTCATTTATAAATTATTGTATGTTTTACATTTCAAGCTCTCTATTTCTTTTTAAAAGGAATCTGCAGTGATTCCCATTAGGGCATCACTGTGCTAAGGTAATATAAATAACCATAGTAGCCGGACAATATATCATTCGCTGCAGAAGGATCACATTTTAAATCTATGCTACCCTGGACCTTGGCCAAAACACCATCACAATTCTGCACTAGAGAAAACCTGTGTATCATGTAAATGCATATTTGAACGAACTATGCCTGCAACTAGCCTCAGCTCTCTTTCCTCACCTCATATCTGAGTGCAGTCTTTCCTATAGTAGCGAAGGGTGAGATTCTGACACATATAGATGCATGTATTTGAGGTTTCTTTTGAGATATTCTCCGTTTCCTAAATAGCTAATAAAATATGGTCAACATGAACGTAAAAACAAAGTCTTCCAGCTGCTATGAGATGTACTGGAAACTTCATTTTAGCTTTCAGTATTCAACCTGTGCCAATTCAACTGAGACGGACAAGCAATGACACCACTGAGTTTGCATCTTGTACCATTCAAAAAGCAAAAATGCTAAGTGTAGGTTCATTTGTGTGTGTCAAACCATATGAAATGAAAGACAGTGATGAGTGAATGTACCAAGCTGTATTGTCTCTTTTGACTTTCTTACCTCATTTACATAGACCCAGTGACTATCCTTTGATGCAAGGTTGGTTTCCACAGCCTACAAAAGCAAAAAATAATAAAAAAATAAATAAATAAAACATGTGAAATATATTCCAGGAAGAACTTACATTAAAAGTTACTATAAAGTTCAATGTGATTGCTTTCATTCTTAGTGACATTGTTTCAATCTAGTTATTTTCATCTCTTCTACTGTTCCTTCATTGAATGGTAGTAGTCACATTTCTCTACCTTCAGTGTGTAAATCGAAGTATCTTTTACCACGGAGATATTGTTCAGAACATTTCACAAAAGCATATTGGAGCAGAGTGGTACATCAACATGATAAGGAATCCTATGATAAATAACTGCACACAACATGCAGTTCATGAGATTTAACCTCCTTGTGATATACTTAATGCATCATAGCAGGCTGGGTTTCTTTTCAATATTCCACTCAAAATATACAGTCTCTGCCTCATTACAACTCTGATAGTTTATTAGCTAACCTCTTTAATGGAAAACACCACTCTGAGACACTCAAGTGAAGCTCGTATGAGTCATCCTCTCTTCATATTTACATGAGACCCACGAGAAAGTTATGATTTGCATTGATACTTTTTCTGGCTTCCTGGTGTTGATTTAGATAATCACTACATATTATAAAGAAACAACACATCTCATTGGACAACACATTTATCCATACACATATAAGCCCCATGATTTACTAAGATGCTACAATTAGGAAAGACTGCTAGCATAAGAAGCACTGCTAATGCTGAGGAATCCAATGAAAGGATTTGGCAAGATACACAGAAGTTTCTAACCGCCCTCTTTGCTTGACATAGATGAACTCACTTCAAAATATTTTATGGTCTAATAAAGCAATATTAAGCATCAAGAGATGTACACTACAGTGATAATGATATTGCTAATGTCCTGCTTAACACACGGTTAAACAACTAGTGTGGACTCATCTCACTTAATAAAACAGGTCAGTCCCAGTGCACACATGTATTTCAGGAGGCAGCTCATTACACAAAGTTTTGAACGTCTCTGCCTTCAACAACTTCTTCGTGTCAAAATGACCCCATTTATCGAACAGATATTCTTATTGCTGGGTTATAAATGGCCTATGAATCACTGAAATGAACTATGTTTAAAAAACCCCACAAATATAGATGAACAAAACACTTGCAGTTGTTGGGTTTTTAAACTGGATAATTTGCGTACCTTGTTCATTGTGTGTGGCCTCAAAAACTACACCTGGACAGGTGGGCTCTGTAGACTGTGCTGGGCTGGGCAGGAACACTGTTAGCTATCTTCCTCTCCAGAACACGATTGCATAATAAAGCCTCTCAGATACTTAGCATCAAATGGGATGAATCACCTTCTCTCATGACACTGACTACAGATGACTGGCTTAGAATAAACACCCACAACTTACAAGACTGCAGTGAAATGACAAGATATCCAACCTTAAGACAGGCAAAGAGAGTACTGTTGCTCAATCACAGCAAAAAACAACCCAAAATCTGTTGAAATAGCTAACAACAACCTTTTTTAACATTACTCTTAGTTTATATTGTGTTAAAAAAAAAAAAAAGTATAAATTACTTGCCTAAGTAATCATGTTTTAAAATTTAACAGCCTACACATACCTAATAGAAAATTGCAGGCAACACACATACCTCAAACTATTTCTCATGCCCACAAGGTAAAGTACTCTAAAAAGACAAAAATGCCAACAGAGAGACTGCAAAGAAGTAGAATGAGAAAAATCCACAAAGACAGGGCGCAGTATTTCTCATCATCATCATAAACAACGTTATTGGAAACTAACTACCCTGGACAACACTTCCCATAAGATAACCTATTCTTAAGTGTGCAGTGAAAAATTGTCTCCCTTGGTAATTGTCTCCCTGGCATTTCTTTTAAGGTGGCAGGAAAATTAAACAGACCACCTAATTGAGGACTTGCAGCTATTAGGAAAGCTAGAAGTAATGAAAGTGAGTGCAAAAACTTGTAGATTTTCTCCCTATTCACCCAACGTATTCAGGCAGAGCCAAAATAGCCAGGTGCTGTAAGATATAGAGGAAAAGAAAAATGCTGCCAACATTAGCAAAGCAGAACTAAATAATGCTCAGGTGCAGAGTTATTGCATTGGATACATTTTGTGATTTATCTGCAACAGTGAGCAATTTGTATAAATAAATGCTAAGTCTGGGGAGCTGCAAGAGCCAGAGAATTTGAAATGAATTATTGTAACTCATTTTTCTGAGTTCACATATCTGGGCCAAAGTTTTTAAAATGAGAGGCCTAAATTTAGGTTGCTAAGAGCTTATCTTTAGTATCAGAGTGCTAGACCATTTAGCAGCTCCTACAGAAGTCGATGGCTCAGCACACTTAAAAGTGAAACGTATTTAGAAACATTACCACAGGTAGGCAAGTTTAAATATCTATATATATACATATTCTGTTTAGAGCTGCAACTCATAGCATGAAGTATTATTCTAAACCCAGACATGCTGAAAGAAAGCAGAAACTTCTTGCATGTTGTTTTTCTTTAATTTCTTACCTAAAGAATCTTAAACTATTGAAAGACACATCTCGGAAGTTTCAGCCTCCTGATAACACCGTTGTACTGGAGGTGTATTTTGGGAGGCTGATGGAAGTTAAGCAGTGGGAAGAGTAAAGTCCACCTGTGATATAATACTTTATTTTATTTTTTTTTTTCAGAATTCTTAGAGTAAGAAAAAAAATGTCACATTTGTAAATCATGGAGTTTCTAAAAAGTGTCAGTACTTGGGAAATTATGGTCACACATTTTTAATTAGTTTTTAATTATTCAAGCTGTTCAAGATCTTGCCATTTGTTTAAGCTTGTGGATCCATCCATTTGAAAAGAAAAATATTGCCTGAAACATCTTGAAGAATCCATTACAGCCTATTTCATAAATGCATGCTATATTAAAGTAAGTCGGCTAGGAATTTCTGTAATCACTATGGCTGAGGAAAAGATCTGCTCTCTATTCAGGCAGGATTCATGTATTAGATGTGTTATGAGGGGTTTTTTTAGGAAAAAATTATTAATATAGGTACAAGATAACCTATTTATATACTCTGTATGTATATAAGAACCACTTGCTACTTGGGAGTAACACCTCACAACATTTCTATCAAACAGAAAATCTGCTTTTGAGTTAAATAGGGCACTGAAAATTAAAGAGCATCCTTTATTTTCTCTTATACTTGCAAATATCTACTAATTTTGAAAAAAAAGAGGGGTTTTTGAGATTGTGTGCCCTTCTTCCTCCCCAACTACATTTCAATAATGTTAAATGTTAAAATGCAGCATCCAAGCAAGAGAATTATAATTCACCCAGTGACCATTATTAAGGACAACATATAAATGTTATTATCAGAATCCAGTCAGACTAGGAAGAAGGAAAGGGGAGCAGTGAATGTAGAAAACTATTTATAATTTCTCAGTAGAATGCATTTGCAATAGAAATGAAATAGGGAGACACTAAAATCGAAAGACAAGCGTTAAGATTTCAGATCTCATACAAGCAATGATAAAAGAAAAGAATGAGATGCTTCATGAAAAATGATTAAAGATATTTTCATGTATATGGCTTTGTTTACTTTTAAATGTATAACTTAAAAAAATTACTGCCAATAATCCATGACACCATTATTTTGTAGTGCGGAGGACAAATATTTATGTTGCCTTTATGAATAAGCAACTCAGTTCATTATTTTATCAAATGGAACTTGCATGATTAAAAGGAGAAGTTAGGAAAGTAAGTCATAAATACTGCCATGTTTGGAAATAAAGCAGTTCTGCAGGGAAAAAAAACAAAACAAAATAGAATAGAATAAAAAAAAGGAACAGAAACAATTCTTTCTTGACCTTCCCAAATAATCCAAAACTGAAAACACTTGCAAGTGTATAATGGCTCAATTTGCCAGGATCAGCACCCTGGTATTGTGAGCAAAAAGCAGGCTACATAGAAAGGAATGTAGAGATGGGTGACACAACTTAGAGAGACACTGGTAGGTGTTCAAACAGACTTAGGCCAACTGTGCTCCAGTGACAGAAAAATGTGCTGAAGAATTTGGGCTTACATGCATCTGTGTTATAGTTACAAAACTGTTGCCTCATTACTGTGTACCCAGGGAAAGAGGCAGAAGGATGTCTGGAAGCCCCGTAACAAACCCTAGGATCCTCCTAGTAGGAAATGTTTTGCAGAAGGGAAATACAGATGGCCCTGTTGTGCCTACAATTTTGGAAACAAAGGCTGCCACCCTGAAATCTATGATGAAAAAGAACCATAAAAATGTTTTGCTAGAAGGGATATCTAGCTAAACTGTATTACTTATACACCCTTTACCTTGATGGTGAGGAAAAAAGAGCA